>JAHWFP010102636.1:0-16595 GCA_023313725.1 Lithobius niger | reverse complement strand
CTGACACTCCCGGGCAAGTGTCTGTTGAATCGAAATCAGCTGTTGGGTACGACAACATTTTTGGACTTTAAGCGTCTGACATTCTTTAGTTCCAGAATAGAAACAAGAGTTGTTAAAAATGTCATTGTGCGGAAAAAGGCGTTTGAAGGAAATGTATTAATTTTTTTTTCTTGTTTGGTTTCTCCCAGGGTGTGCCCAAGCCGTTCACTGAAGTGATCAAAGCAAATATTGGCGATTGTCATGCTATGGGACAGCAACCTTTATCCTTTTTACGTCAGGTAGAGTATTTGTTTTCCCGAAGTTATTAAAAGTTGGCCCGTAGATGTAGGCCCCCGCAAGGAGGAAGGGCCGCTCAAACGGGGGCCTTACATTTTATGTGCGCTAAAAAATTACTGGACCCAGTGAAAAGTTGGGGGAAGGGCCGTGCAGAGTTCTCGGCTATGGCCCTTTTACCATGTGTTCAGTGTTTTTTTTGTTTTTAAATTCCTTAAAATTATTGCCCGTGCATTGCTGCCCCTTGTTTCCAGATAGTGGCTTCACTGCACTACTTTGGATTTTATAGCCCTACCAGATAAACCAGTTTGTAATCGTAATTTTTTATACAATATTTTAATATGCATAACATATCGCTTAAATGTTTTGGCAAAAGTATGCCTCGTGCCCATCCCCTAAAATTTAGAACAAGTACACTGTAACCATACACTCGCAAGGAAGACACTGTAAGATGATTTTCATGTTGCGGAAAGCGGTTGAAAGATTATTAGACCTTCCAACCACCTGCTGCTGAGCATTAGCGTATTTTATATAAACCTCTTTTTAGAAGTAAAAGGCATTATAGTTACAGATTAGAGTAACAGTTTTCGTTGATGCAGATGTTGTCTACGTAATTAAAAGTGATCACTGCATTGTTAGATATTTGTTCAGTGCAACTCCTGTTGTCCTTCTCGTGTCGTTGCATTATACGACTTAACGATATATTCTTATACTACTACTTTATATTAATATGCTTCAGGTTCTTGCACTCTGCTCATATCCGAAACTTCTCGACAGTCCCGGTTTTGACGAAATTGCTAAAGTTCGAGCCAGGAAAGTTCTAGGTGGATGTAAAGGGCATAGTGTTGGTAAGTCAATCTGAAGTGATGCAACAGTAAAATGCACATATTTTTTGAAGTGGGACATTTTGTTGTACCTAAGTTTTGGGTTGAATGGTAATGATACTTGCACTTAACAGGTCTAATGCTCTCTTGAAAATACGTAAACACATTATACTGCGACAGTTCAGAAAATCAAAGCATTGTGAGGTTGTGCGTATTTATTTTGGTGCTTAATGCTCTCTTGCCACAGTATGTGAAGTTAAGCAATATTGTAGGATACTTTTGCAGCTAGCTTAAGGCCATACAAAAAAATGCTTGGTTTACGGGTAAGGTTAAAAATTGAAGCACCAGGCAACCAGGTATTTTATAAGACTGACGACATTTCTTTGACTTGTAAAGCCTAAAAAATACTCTGTCATCTACGTTTTTAGTCGCCGGTACGAAAATATCTACTACTGTTAAATTTAATTGCATTCAGTTGCTGGATGCTCCTTATCTCCCTTGAAGTTTTTACTCTGTCTAGAACCAGCCAGCTGCGCAACCCCACTGCTCTTCCGCGCAGCCCTCCTATAAAAGCATTCGGTTCGGGCCGCCCGCCATCTCTTTTCCTCAAGCTCCCGTCCATGACAGTAGCTCCTTCTCTCTCCCTTCGCTCCCCCATTCACTCTGTTGATCCCCTTCGTCTGCAAGATTCCAAGACCCTTCGCCTGGACATCATCTACTGTACGAAGCCTTCATTGGACACCTTTCGCCCTTAAGGCTACCTTCAACTTCAAGAGGCCTTCATTTGAAAACCTTTCCTGTCACTCCGTCCCCCTCTGTATGATTATCGGCTCATCAATGTGCCCTACACGAATCTCCACCTCGAGACCTCTTCCTCCGACTGTCCCTGTAATCATAATGTCACCCAAACAACGACAACCCATTGAAGTGTTACCTCTCAAACAACACGACACAGGCAACCAGCAATAGTTAGGCGGCAGAGATAGTAAAGTGCACAATTCAAGGAATTGTACACGTTTTCATAAAAGCATGAAAATCGGTATGATGAATTTGCATGCCGGTAAGATCATTTTTAGATATGGAGCCACTTCGAAATTACCCAGGAGCTCTTAAATCCAAGATGGCGGTCGAAATGGCGGTTTTGTTTTGGCTATAACTCCTTAACTGTCAACAAATCAAAAGCACAATGTGAAGCGAAAACGTTCAGCACACAATTCGGGATATGAAATGTGGTATACGTCTTTTAGATAAAAGCAACCATTGAACTCCAAAATCTTATTTCAAGTTCCCCCCCCCCCCCCTTAATTTTCACGAGCGTTCCATTGTTCAATTGGTTGTTTTAGTGAGGTTCGGTTTCAAAGTGCTCTTGCGAGCTTTCTAATACCCCATATTGGAAATACTTCGAATTTTCTGAAAGGTGGGGCCTTATCCTTTCCATCAATCCCAATCAAAAAATCGGGGCAGAAAATCTCACCTTGTCCCCTTCTCTGACCCTTGAGACTCAGGTTCAGGTAGTTAGCGTCTGGTCTGAACGTTGGCAGTTCCCACTTTCAATCGGTAAATGACATGCTTTCCATGTTGTCACCTCTAACCCTTTGCTCCCGGTATACATTGAACCAGACGATCCTTCCACAAACAGGTGAAGTGCGAGACCTTGGTATCTGGTTCACTCAAAACTTGAAATCCTCTCTTCACTGCCGAAAGGTTTGTGCCTCGGCTTACCGATGTTCTGCAATCATAAGGCGATGCTTCACATCCGGAAGCATTAAGACGAGGGTCTGGGCATTTAAGGTCTTTGTGCGCCCAGTCCTTGAATATGCAACTCCAGTCTGGTCGCCATACTTGGCCATACTCTATTCTATTGAAGCAGTTCAGAGACGCTTTACGAAGGCACTTTCTGGTTTTCGCGAGATTCGTACAAGGAACAAATTGAGAGATTGGGCCTTGAGGTTCTGGAGTTGCGCAGAATTGTTCTCAACTTGGTCCTGACTTACCGGATCTTGCACCAACTTATAGAGGTAGATCTTCCTTTTTTTTGACCTGGCCCCGAGTTTGGGCCGCACCAGAGGACATAGTTGGAAGCTGGCGGTCCCAGGGGCGCACCTCGACTGTCATTTGCATTTCTTTTCTGTCCGCATTGTCCCAATCTGGAACTCCCTTAAGGAGGATGCTGTAAATGCGAATTCTATCACGATCTTTCGCAGTAGGTTTAAAACTGAGCCCCTGCATCGTTTTTTGAGACGTCCTCTCCAGTAGTCTTCTTCCATGGCGATCTAGGAGCAGTCTGTGTGGGTATCAAACTATGCAATTAAATTTGACTGGCTATAAGTGAGTCACAATCCTTGCCAGGCCAGTTGCTTCCACACGTAGTGGCAATTGTATTTTTTATTCAAACTGTCCTGCCACGCTATATTGCAGGTTGGCTCCATGTTTATTATTATTATATACATCTTTTTAAATTGTAAATAGCTCTAGTCTTACTTCCCACTTCAGTTTTTAACTTTCACTACACCAGTTTCATGCATTTCATTGTTTTATTATTTTTATTATCTTTATGAAGATTGACAATTGGTATTGGCCAAGCTTTATACTACGTTGCATTATTTTATTATTTTTAAAAACATTGACAACGTTACCCGGCTTTTCTCTGCACTTGTCCCTCACGTTTGGCGATGCCGTCGGGGACCATTGTGTCCCTGGTAGGTCTAACCTTGGTGGTAAGGCATTCGTGACACCAACCCCATACCATCAACCGCTCCTCTGCAGCCAAGCCATCGTCCTTGTTTTAAACTTTTAACTGTTTAACTTTTATAGTGTATAATTTTTTAGTTTTAACATCGGACGGCAATCAGTGACCACCCAGTCCTTGTCGCTCCGGTTGCTTTTGCAACAAGCCTATATTATTATTATTATTATAAATCGAACTGTCCTACGTCCATTTAAAGGTGAAGAGGTAAAGGCATAGCGCTGAAAGCTTATGGTGATTTTCGAATTCAAAGTGGTCTTGCGCGCCCTCTAATAGTCCGAAACAGACATGCTTAGGTTTTTCTGAAAGGTGGGAATCTATTCTTTCCATAAATCTTAACTGAAATTGTTCAGGTTAGATAGGGACCATCCTACACCTATTTTAAGGTGTAGTAGTAATTGGTGCAGCGGCTAGTTCCAATTTCAAAGTGCCATTGTAATGGTAATATTTGTATTTGTATCTAAGCTAAACAATTTCAGTTAGGTGGAAAGAATAGATCCCCACCGTTCAGGAAATCCTAAGCATTTCCATTTTGGGCTATTAGAGGGCTTGCAACCATAGGAAGATTAATCCAATCCATTCCTGTCTGCCCGAACTTTGGTCTTCTTCACTGACCTTTTCATGGTAAACTTGAAGGGTCTGTAACCCTTGCCAGTCGCTCAACCTCAAAACCAGTCTTGCAACACCCACCGCTTGGAAGACAATGAATCTCAAAATTAACATTCAGACAGCTTTCAAACCACTGCACCTTTCGACAGTGGAAGCGATGATTGTCCTCAATCCTCCCAAATGGACCATTGAGCAAACTCGTACTCGTCACATCATCCACACCACACGTGGTTGACTGTCAACTTGATTTCCCTTCCAGAAAGCTTTCAATGCAGCAAAATGCAAGCCTTCTCATGTGATTCGATCCATTATTTCTTCCCAATTGAGCACCCGAAGACCGCACCCAGACCTTCACGGTTCAAGACGCTTTCACCCTTTCACATCTCAAACATAATATTAAGGTCAATCAACGCTCATGGTCAATTTTGGCGACAAATGTAATACACTCCGTCTGGTCCGAACCTCTCGCAACTTCGCCCGTGAATGAACAGTGAACAACGAGCATCATGAAGTCGAATCCACATTCTCCCCAATGAAACTGTGACTTCGACTACAACAACCACAGATTGGATCTTGAAGTTTGTCCACTAGCCTACAACAACATCAAGGTCTGCACATGATCTCTGGGCATTTCAACTGCATCCCTCAGTCAAGTCTCCATTGCTGAAATCCATCGTGATGCGTCATGGATAAACCAAACTGTCTTCACAAATCACAATCTTTGGGATGTGTCAAGACAAATAAATGGACTATATTGTCTGTAGGACTTGTCTTTAGCCAGATGTGTAGTCCAACCCCCTTAAGCACTCAAAAACAGAAACGAAGACCCCCTAGAAGACGGAAACAAGACTTCCAGAAGACAGATGCTACTCCTGTTTTTGTTAATTTTCAACAAAGTGCGAAGTTTTGTTAAACGTTTTGAGGGAGCCAGCTCGCAACCCGGGGTAACCCGTCATGTGGTGCCCGCCACCATATATTGATGAGGTCAACTGCAAATGCGATTAAATTTGCAGGTAGTAGACATTTTCGTGACCAAAAACCCCAATTTTTCTGGCCGTCAAAATTGGTTTTTATTGCCTTACCGAAAATATACACTACCTGTAACCCATCCTACCTCCCCTCTTGAGTCACCACCATGACACATCTAGAGGAAAAAAAGATGGCGGCCGGCCTGGGCCGAATACTTTTATAGGAGGGCTGCGCGCATGCGCAGTGGGGTTGCCTAGATGGCCGGATCTAGACAGAAAAAAACCTCAAAGGAAATTCAAATAGGAGCATACCAGGAACTGAATGCAATTAAATTTACAGGTAGTATATATTTTTGGAAAGGCGACAAAAACCAATTTTGACTGCCGGAAAAAATTGGGGTTATTCTGTCAAAGTTTTTTAGTTTTTGCCAAACACTTCCTAGTAGTTTCTGCTCGAGGCTTTAAATTTGTACCATTGAAAAGCTCTCTTCGAACTGGTTAAAATGGTAGGATACATTGGAATGTCAAAATTTGGCAAAAAAAGTTATTTTTAGTGGTTCGACCAAGATCTGGGTAAACATTTTTGACCCACCATAATTTAAGAGACACGCACATGCCTGTAGACCAAATGTTTAACTTTGCATGGCCTAAGTATTAGCAAAATCATCTTATAGATTGCTCACTTGAAATCAAGCTACTCTCACCCACAGAGATGTTCGTTACTTCATTGTAGTTTTTTCTTCATTGTACTCTTCCAAGCGTTATTGTGCTTTTTATAAATAAAATTTATTAAAAGTAATAGGGACAGCCCGTGAACTGCCATGTGGGACTAACAGAAACAAATGTCCGCAACTCGCAGAGCACAAGACGAATACCGTTTTACTACTGTAACTTATCAATAAAACATAAGCTGTACAGAAACTGGTTTAAAATAGAAACACTAACTACGTTGTGGTAAATTAAAAGCACATGGTTTACCCTACTTCTTGTCTTATTTTCCCATTTATCTACTGCTAGTCATCCTTATGTGTTCCTCATTTGCAGACTTTCATTTCTAGAATTCTACCTTCTGCACAATTCCTTTTTACTTCCCCGGTTATGTCTCTGTATTCAGCCGTTGCACACCTCCTAATCCGCACATCCCTTCCCTTGAAAAGTTGCACTAAAATTGGTTAGTTTTCTGGCTTCAGGTGCTTATAGTGATAGTTCCGGAATCGAGGCCATCCGGAAAGATGTGGCTGCATATATCGAGCGTAGGGACGGCCACCCCGCTAACTATGAGGATGTCATGCTGTGCTCTGGAGCCAGCGATGGCATTAGAGTATGTATGCAATCAAACGATTTCATTTTACGCATTCCTGTCTGGGGTGCTAAGACATTTTTTTTTTCTTTCCAGAATGTTATGAAGTTGCTTAACAACAGAGAACATGGAAGAAAGCCTGGTGTTATGATTCCTATTCCCCAGTATCCACTTTACACCGCTTCCTTAGCAGAGTTTGACATGTTCCCCGTAAGTTGACGTTCTTACCGGCAAAAACCGGCAAGTGGCGATTACTTTTACTGTTTTACGAAAGAAAACATTTGAATATTGTGATTGTGAAAAGGTTTTTCTCATTCATATAATCACTCCTCGCTGTGTTACTTGTTGGGATCTCCCTATTTACCAATCGGTACTTCTTTTTTCTTCATTTGCATAAAATTTCCTCTAATTTATGCAATTTTTAACGCGACCTCTGTGTCACTTCCAGTTCCCTACCATGCTTCTTGCCCCACGTCTATATCCCACTGTCTCTATTGCCGTTGGCACGGCAAGTTGGAAAAATTCGGAGCGTGAATCAAGTATTACGAGAATTTGAACTGGATTATGGTTCAACTGCTATTAATGCGTCAGGCCAAAGGAGAATCACGTGCTCGACGTGTGGATTAGCCGGCCGATGGCGGGATACAGTGTGTGTCTGAATTCGGCGAGGAAGCCAGCTGGGAAAATTTTCAAGAAAATGGCGGCGGTGTAAGACCGAAAGTGACTGGAAAGATTTAGCAGCGCTGACATTCCGTGGGGAAGTTAGCGGACTCGTTCTGAGTTACCGGCTATATTAGGTAAGGGAAAATGGAGAAAGGAAGCATTACAACATGTGTTGCTTATAAATTATTTTCGTCCTACTGACGATATTCCGGATACGCGTCCGAGGAGAGAATGCCGTTCGAGGAACAGCGAGAGATATGAAATACTGAGCCGAGAATTCCGTCAATGTAACGACGGCCGACGGACGTTATTGAACACAATATGGGAAACGACTTTGTAGGGTGAGTAGCTACTTAAAATTGATGGAGGAAATGTCTTTAAAACGGAACAGCGTGTTGTTCTGGGGCACAAACTGTGTAGGAAATACTGCACGAGGTGTTGGCAATCCCGCAAATGTGGCGAGGCATTGAACTTAAATATCCACGAAAATGTTGTGAGGCGTTGTGCATTATGGTTCCGCAAATGTTGCGAGGCGGGGGTTGAATTTTCCATACTTGAAATTGTGCGCAGGCCAGAGAATAATTTGAAATATGTGTAGATCTATCGAAGCATAGATAATACCGCACACGTAAAAAAATTGCCGTAGACAAATACAGCATTGTTTGGCTTACACGAGCGGAAAGAGTGCCAAGTGCAAGTGATAATGTAAATGTGTGTGGTTTTGCATGATGGCTGCTGAATGGACAGCAGCAGGCTTGGTGGGCCGTGAAGGTGCCTGAATGGCAATTGGGGCGTCACCATGAATTATTGGTCTGTAAAACGTAGGGAATGTGGACCTAGGCCTGGGTAGTGTGCAGCTGTTAAAGTGGGGTGTGCCTCACCAGTATGTCCAATAAATCGATTAATTCGAGAACAATACTGAAGTTAAAGAAAATGTTCAACAAGGAATGATGGCATGGTTGTATTGGCACCATTGGTGGTAAGTCGCCGATATTCCCAGTGGGGGAAAGAACCGGATGGATCGGCTCAGCTCGGCTCGGCTTTGTGTTAAACCTGTAGCGGTAGATGTGCTGGTAGGGAAGTGTGTATGGGGCACATTAGCTGTAGTGGTGCAAGGTTAGGAGTCTGTTCGTTCGTGGCGGAAATTGTTGCATCATAAGTTTGTTGTGCTGTGGCGGAAAGGCAAGTACGAGTACTGGGCGTCGCCTCCAAGTGTATTCAGGATGCTGCTGTGCGGGGGATGCCATTGTCTTAGGCGAAAAAGGGTGTGCTTGTATCACGTCCTTTGATGATTTTACGAACGGCTTGGGGCACTCTTTGGAGCGACTACATTGATATTGGAAGCGGACGTTCTAAATGTTAATTGATGGGGGGTTCTCGCCACAGTACGGCAACAGTGTCTTGATGCACACGCAATGGTTTCTGTTTCTAAAAAGGCGTTACGGTAGCTTTGCAGTGGGGATGCCTCGGGCTGCCAGATTGCTAACAGGTTGGTAGTGGCGAATCATCTGCAAGTGGTTGTCTTGGAAGACTGAGACGAGTGGCCTTCGGCAGCTATTGGGTTTGCCTGAGGGCGTGTCTTACGCGCTAAGAGGGGCACGTACCACGTGCGTTTTCTGCAAGCGATTTATTAGCATAGCGGGCATTGCCAGGCTTTGTTTTGGTGGTTGACGGTGTAGAGTACGGAATGGGTACGCCAGGCCTGGGTGCTGCACAAGACGGCAACTGTGCTTTTCACCGACGCATCTGACGTTGACACCGGGGGCAGCTATTGCAGCGCCTGCAGTTGAAGGGTCGGCTGTAGCAGTGCGTGGATTGCTGGTGCTGCGCCACGTTAGAATCTGTCCCAACAAGTAACACAGCGAGGAGTGATTATATGAATGTGAAATGGTGATTCTACCAGAGAACTTGTTCTCTCAAGAGAATCGAAGTTCTCAGTAGAATCCGACGAAGCTGTGTTACTTTCATGACCTACCCGCCTCCTGGCACAGTTTTGCTGGATCACCAGCACTGGGGAAGCGACAGTGGGATATAGATGTGGGGCAGGAAGCGAGGTAGGGAACCGGAAGTGACGCAGTGGTTGCGTTAAAAATTGCATAAATTAGAGGAAATTTTATGCAAATAAAGGGAAAAGAAGTGCCGATTGGTAAATAGGGACATCCCAACAAGTAACACAGCTTCGTCGGATTCTACTTTGAGAACTAGATTCTCCTGCGAGAACAAGTTCTACGGTAGAATCACCATTTTGCATGCAAGTCTCATTTAATGGCACACGCAATTCTAATCTGTGGAAAGAAACGGTTTGAATGAGCGAGTAAGGAAAAGCTTTTTCGTCTTATTTATTAAACCTGAAAATGCAATTAGTATTCAGTGAAAATTTTTTAAAGCTTGATTTAGACTGTCTCATTGCTATTTGCACCCCTCCGGGACATAGTTCGAAAAATTGCACATCTGAAAAATTGCACATCTGAAAAATTGCAAATAAAATGTCGCTTGTTCGCATGAATTTTTAGAGGCCGTATTTATCTGTTAAGGGACACCCGGCATGCCTTGTAACATTCCGCGTGCCAAATTACAGCTACGCACATATCATCACCAGAGCACTTACAGCGCCAAGGTCGGCTAGGGTGGTAGTTGCGTTTCTCGCATAGCTGCTGTATCGGTTGGCTTTGGGAATAGTACACGAGACAGAATCAAGTCAACGATTGTGTCGTCACAAACCGGAATGATTCTCATATTTTAAAATCACAATTGATAATTTTCTAGGCTAGTGTCTTATAATTTTGCTTCGGTGATCTATTGGAATAATTAATTGTAATTTTTACCGCATTAGTCTTAGATTTTAGATCTCATGGTAATTATTAGAAAATTAGTAGATGTACACACAGAGATGAAACGTCATGATTATTTTACGCGCGCAATGCATCATATAGTTACGGGTTGTTCTTAAATATAGTTAACAATATTCAACAAAAAATCTCCTAGACGCCACATTTTGGGGCCGTACTTGGTGTAGTGGATCGAGAAAAATGGCGCTGGGAGGTATATCCCTTTAAAGTGGAATTTCTAAATAGTCGTACAGTAATCCTCCTCTTCTATGCATCCAACACTCATGTGATCCTATTGGAGGAGTCAAAGTGAGGTGGTCAGGTCGTCATCTTTTTGTCAGGATGCTACCAAAAGTAAACTTGTGTTTACATCAGTGTGAACGGTTTATCGGGCACTAATTTGAATTTGTTTCGTTTTCATAAATTCAACTTTAATCCATCCATATGTTTTTATGGATGAGGTGATGGCTTTATTCATTCAGCCCTGAGTATTGGTAAAATCACTTTTTTTCCCCTTATTGTATATTTCAGGTGTTTGTAGTAGCATTCAAGGTGTTACCCAAAGTACCTAGCTGTCGATGCGTATAAGCCTCAACCTCCCCCAACAGTACGCGTTTAGAATTCTAAAAAAAAAGGTTGGGTGGGTGATCGTCAATAGCTCAAATGTGTAACTTGTGCAATTCTGCCAGTATCATGACACTAAAATGACAATAGGACCGGTCAGAAATGCTGTCAAACTGACTTTTTTTTTTTTTTTTTAGGTCAATTATTATTTGGATGAAGCTGTCAATTGGGCACTTAATTCGGCTGAATTGAAAAGGTCCATCGACAGTGCCCCTCCAAATTGCCATGTACGAGCCATTGTGGTAATTAACCCAGGTAACCCTACAGGACAAGTACTAACCTACAGCAACATTGAAGAAATTATCAAATTTGCATACTCCGAGCGTCTGTTTATATTCGCCGATGAAGTAAGTGTTGTTGAATTATTTTGTAGATCGCAACTGATAATTAATTGCTTAAACCAATGACAAATAGACAGGTGTGTTGTGTGCATGGGTGCGATTTATAGTTTTAGTTTCGAAGTTTTAAGCTTACCAGTAAAATAAACCTTCTTGCCAGGGCTGGAGATACAATAGAGCAATTGCATTGGAATCGATTATAATAGGTCAAAGAATGTATTCGCTTTAGTCTCTGTGAACCCCTATACTGTTGTAGTTTTCTGCTTCTCAATCTATTTAAGCTACTGTATGCACCACAAAAATAAGAATGATTCTAATAAAATGGAGAGCAGTTCAAAACTCATCTAACACCCTCATTACTGCATGCAGGGGGGGGGGGGGGTGGCATCGATGGCTGAAGCCGTGGTTTGGATGGAACTGTTGCTCCAGGTTTGTTACATTTTAGAAAGTGGTGCGAAATTCGAATGCAGCAAGACTAAGCCTCTAAGGCAGCGACCACTTGACCATGTTCAGGGAGTGGCAATGCTGCAGGAGGCCGAGGAGTCTAAACACTCTTCTGCGCTATTAGCGGGGGTTTCAAAAATTTTTTGTATTATATCCTAATTAACGTGTACCTCGTTGTGCAGAATGCTGTAAATGTAATAATAAAATTTCAACAACAAATGTCAAAATTATAACAAGATTGTGTAACCGCATCTGTTGTGCAACCTTAGACTTTGTTTGGTTCATACCATAAGTCATAATAGAGACCAGTGTTTTCCGCAAAAAGTTAATGACTGTTTCAGCGATGCTTTCTGCAGCGAATAAGTAACGATTCTGCGTCCAATTTTTGAAATTCTGCGACTCAAATTAAGTGTAAAATTGAACCCATAATGCATTACTTTTTGGTATTTTGAAAAATGAGGCACCAAGTTGAGTTACTTTCTTGACCTGTGTAAAAATTACAAAATGTGTTCAACTGTTACACATTTTAAAATAACATCCATGCCGCATTAAATCAATTTTTTTTTTCAAATTTGGCAATTCAGTAAAAAATACCCCAATTCTGCAATTTTCTGCAAAAAATCCTCGATTCTGCAAATTCTGCGACACTAAGGTTGGTTCATTGAACTCCTGTGGTAACCCACGCATCAACTACTTGATGCAAATTTAAAAATACATAATATACGAAGTCGCGGAAATTCTGCAATTGCCGAAAACACGTGTCTCTGGTCATATATGGTAGTTCCATTGCACATAACTGCACACATTGTTTTTCCTTCAACATGCTGTTCAAGCCATCCTTAGGAAAGTTAGCCAACACTACTAATTCAATGTCAATACATACATCAATTGGGATTTTTTAACACAGTATATTTAAAGTGGCACGCCTTGGAGGCAACTGCAATTCAGTACTGCCAAAAAAAAACTGAAGCTCGTGAACATTCCTAGACCTTGGATGCAACCAGATTAATAAAATAGTAACCCAAGAACTAAGTGAAAAACTAGATGAGGTGAAAGACTTTTCTCCTGACCACAGCAGCTGAATTGACAAACATGCAGAACGACTGGTGTAGCAACTAGCAACCAAGAAAGTTGATACAAGGCGAACTGTGGAATGAAGAGTGGGGGGGAGGGAGGGGGTTCAAATATGATCGTTAGGGTAGTTGGTGGACTGTTTGTGCAGCTCACGATACAAGCCTGAAGAAGATTACCGCATAAGCCTTTGAAATTAAACTGGCATACTTTTGGTGCTGCGTAACGAAATGTAAGTTAAAATGTATACGAGCCATGCATTTCTGGTTGTGCCCATCAGCAGCCCCACAGCATTCACCTCTGCCGCAGTCATGTTAAACTGGTGCTGCATTGGACTTCTTTGATTTTTTTTTTCTTATTCTTGTATAATAACAATGCTGTAGACATTGTTGTGGTAACTAACAGACAGATGTTTCGAAAATGTTGGCCTAACTCCACTGCGTCTAAATAAGAATGAGGAAACAAATGTGTACTATTTTGCAATGTCGTCTACTCACTTATTAGCCATTAAAAATAATAATATGCCAGTTTATAGTTTTGGAGGGACGAATGAAAGAAAGTAAAGATGCTTAAACCACGTGACGCGCGTATTACATGACTGGGCTGGTCCGCTCAGTTGGCCAACCAAAGATCCGCTATTCTTGTTCGTCAATGGCTCACTTATGATGACATCATGGCAAACAGCCGTGTCTCGTGGTAGAATTACATATTGTAACCATCACTGCTAATTTTCCTTTAAAAAAAGGTGCGAGCGCAGCATCGATGTACTGTCCTTATACCTTATACTGTCCACACTTAGACAGTTCAGTTCATTTCTTGTTAATTGAGTAAGGTATTACAATGGCTTTCCTGCTGTGGTCATTGTATTTTGTACTGGTTAAGCATGAATGGTGTTTATCTTAGGTTTACCAGGACAACGTTTATGCTGAAGGTTGTGAATTCCATTCGTTTCGCAAAGTAATGATGGACCTTGGACCACCCTACAATCAAATGGAACTGGCTTCATTTATGTCTACTTCAAAAGGATATATGGGAGAGTAAGTAGAATGTGCAGATATATCTAAGGCCACACAAAATAAGAAAAATGTTTCTCAGGCAAAAAATTTCCAAAAGAAAATGAGACAAGCAGATTTTATTAAAATTTTGTACTTACTGAAAGTGGTGATGTAGGATGAGGGTACTTAGTGTAAAAATGTGTTCTTTATGGCTCTACACAAAATTGTGCAATTTTTCAACGTCAACTCTCTTCATCACGCGATTCTGAAGATTGTAAGGTTTCCTGAATCACATTATGTCGTGTGCTGTTATTTGAAATTAACGGTTGTTGGTGCCGTAGCCTATGATACTTGTCAGGCCCGTTCCAGGCTTTAGTCTGTTACGCAGATTGTATCGTACTAGAAACTTAGTAGTCGGTGCTGACGGTCCATGTTTATTGATTAGTTGCTACTCATCCGTAATTTGTGACTGGGTGGAAAGGAATTCTAGTCCCCTCAAATTCAAATCCCTCGACGAATTCAACAAGATTAACGTTTCTGTTCATTCCCAGTCAAGCTCGTTCAGTATTTATATGATAAAGTGCCACTCCATTTTCTTCTGTATTCTCACATCCGCCATATGTTGCCTCACTCCCTTCCTATTGTCTCCTACGTACACAGGAGTCACACTCCTCACGTGGCACTCTGCGTACACCTTCTCTTGTATTCTTAAGCTTCGCTTCTTCGTCATGTCTGTGATCTCCTCTTGGTTTTAGTCCCCTCTGTACACATCTTGTTTCCTTTAAGGTGGCACATATAGATTTAACAAAAGTATTTAGGTAATTGGTATTTATAGCTTTTAAGACTCGTTTAATATTGCTGAAATAATTTCGGAAAACTTTTATCTCGTTTTTTGCTTTATTTTATTATTATGGTAATTACGTCTAATTTGCAGAGAAAAACTTGTTTAGTCAAAACTTAACAATATTTTGTTCCCCTTAAGTCACATCCTAAATGTGAAACATTATTTTAAAGGTATTATTGTTAGCTAGGATCTAAACTAACATGGACGCCCAATCTGCACCCAAAAGTGGAAGAAGAAAAAAGTAAAAGCCAATAAAATAACAGAAAAAAAAAATACTGTTAACAGGGTTCATACATGGTCTTGAATTCCTTGAAAAGCCTTAAATTTCAAAATAAACAATTCAAGGCTTGAAAAGCCTTTAAAAAGTGAGCTCTCTAATAAGCCTAGATAGACATACTTAAACTCTTTAGAAAGGTTGTGAGGTATTCTTTCCATAAAGCTGCAATTAACTATGTGACAGGTTGGAGACACGTGTCGTGCCCCCCCCCCCTTGCGAGAACCAGGTTTGGCTTGGTTGGACCAGTGAATTTGCTTGCGTCTGAAGGGCTTCCGCTCGTTGGTGCAACACTGCTGATTTGAGCTGCTCCGTCATGGTACAGCCATTTTGTGCCGACTGCAAAATACTCACTTGGAGCCTGTTTGCAGGCTTGAGGTTGAGGACGCAGTCTGGTGCTGACGGTCTGTAGGGACAATTACTCCACCAAGAAGGAAATTGTTTTTAATGCCATAAATGGTACAGAACATTAAAAGGAAATGTTTTCTGCCCCCCTACGATTTCCACATTTTAAGATGGAGGAATTCTTATCTTAACCCTCTTTAAGTTATGGTTAGATCAGTGTTCATCGTCCCCAGGATTTTAAAAATATTGATACTTAATAGTATTGGTATTTCTTTCTTACAGGTGTGGATTGAGAGGAGGCTATGCAGAGGTGATAAATTTGGATCCAGAAGTTAAAGCTATGTTGCTCAAATCCATTTCTGCCAAGCTGTGTCCTACTGTACTAGGACAAGCGGCTATGGAGGCTGTAGCAAATCACCCACAAAAAGGGGAGCCTGGTTATGAGGATTTTGTAAAGGTTAGTTTACATTTTGTGTTTATTTTTGTAAGCATTTCTTTTGGGTAGGTCGTTGGTAGTCTCCTTTTGACTTATCACTGACAAAGCACTTTATTTTAAGTGATAATTTGTTGGACAAATTCTAAAAGTGTATGCGAAGCCTTGGATGTAGGCTTTAAGAAAAAGAAAGTAACTTTAGTTATTGACTTACATTGTTTATTTAATGTTCTATGCCCAAACCTAAGCCGCTTGAGAAACCCCCCACCAGATGGCATACTTGGCTCATATCCCAGTATGCATTGCCATCTGTCCTCCTATTTTGTTAGCGAATACTCTGGTTCGACAAGAGCGGGGACAGTGGGTTGGTTACACTAAAGGTAATATTTTAAGATAAGTAAGAAGTAATTATCTATATATATAATTACACAAAATCCGCAAGGCAGCCAGCAGCAAGCAGGACATACGAAGCAGTCATCTGCAGCGCAGCCAGCAGGACATACGATGCCATCTACCGACGGAACGGGAACTTAGTGGGGGGGGGGGGGGGACGGGAGTGAGACAACCCGGAATGAGCGAGCGAAGTGAGCGACTCCGCTAGTTATACGTAATATCCCAAGAGCTAAGGAAATTATTGATAATTTTTTTAAACCCGAGTGTTTTGGCCCCTGTAAACTGACGAGTGCTTTTTAGGCAGATATTAATTTCTCGAGTGCGAAACACGAGGGAAATTATCTGCCAATAAATGGCGCGAGTGAGTTTAATGGGTCAAAACACGAGTGCTGAAAAAAATTTGATAATTTTCAATAGCTCGCAGGGTATTTAATTATAGAATTTCTCGTCATTTTTCATTATTCAGCACGCTAAATTACGTATGCAGTATTGAGAAATTTATAAAAGTCGCTGCTGCCCTCCAAATACCGCCAGGAATAAAATTGATGTTCGCCGCCGTTGAAGAATCTCTCATTTGCGCACACCTCCAAACATTTTTACTTTAAACAATTCCTAATAATAAA
>JAHWFP010102634.1:0-10211 GCA_023313725.1 Lithobius niger | reverse complement strand
GCCAGAATGATTCTGTGTCATACCTACAAGATTCTCCACTTCCGTCAGCGGGCTTGGTTGCATCCTGACATTGTCGCGAATACAGAAAAGAGACAAAATGCTACTAATGCCTTTGAGAATGACTTTTGCAAACCGTTAATAATTTGGTTTTGGAGAAGACGATAGAGAATAAACAAAACCACAAGTCCATAAAGCTCATAAAGAATGCCTCGAAATGTGGAAAGTACACGGATTCGTACGCGGATCCGTACGCGGATTCGTTTCAGATTCTGAAGAGCAATCTGATATCCGTAATGTTCAAGACACGAATGGTCCTGTTCGATCTACCGATGTACGTGGGATTCATCATAATCGAGCTTAGCAAGCTGGTCATGTACAGTATGCGACAACGAGTTTGTCCACACAACAATGGTAGGCCTCAACAATGCAAATTTTAAGGCTAGGATTGCAGTTCGAACATTGTTGGAAGCAGTAGCCTTGAATCGGTATGTGTAATAACTATTCGTTGTTTTGTTCGGCCTTTATTGTAGGAGACTCGAAACGAAAAATGTCCGAGGAATTTATTTTCTATTTTGTGAGAAAGCACTTAAAGGAGTAAAGGAAACACATCATCTCAATGAAATTCCGTAATAAAAGCTAACCAAATATCAGCTAATCTCAGCTATGTTTAGTGTATCGACCAAATATAATTTCTTTTAATGAATAAACTAAAACATTTAAACAAACAAAAAATAGTTAAAACAATGTTTTAAAACTTGGCCCATTGTCCGAATATTAGTCACGTTATTTGCAATGTAGACACTATATTTTACTTCTTTTTTTTCGGAGCACGGACCCAAACCGGGTTTTACACAGGTTAGCACAACAACGAAAGTTTTTTGTCACCTTCCAACAGCATCATTTGACTTTTAATGTTGTGATACAGCCAAACCAAAAATAATGCTTCCTACGTTTTTGCTCATAAGGGTTTCTAACAAGTAAAGATATGAGCTTATTTCCCTTGGTTTTTGAATTTAAAATGCCAGCAGATCTGAGTAGTAATAACATGAATAATAGTAATTTAAACCTCTGCCGTGCCATCTTAATCAGAACATCAAAAGTTTAATTCACAGAGCAAAGCATATGGGTTATCATAACATTAATCAACTGTCTGACCAGTAAAAGTTAATTAAATGGTTCTCATGAGCACACGCATGGGTTTTTGCTTAGCACATGGACAGGACGAAATGATTCCCAGAGCCTGTATAACTTTGGTTTCGGGCCCCCTTTTCTGTTAGTTCACAGAGTTTCAAAATACATTAAACTAATTTTTAAACGATTTGGTTGAAATTTCACGACAAGGGAGCTTTGATGATGAAACGCACAAGTTTAAAGACGAAATATTTCAGAAATATTCGAGTCTGTGTAAACCGTTAATATTACGAGCAATTATAAGGAGCCCAAGCTATAAAGCTAGTAATAACATGAATAATAGTAATTTAAACCTCTGCTGTGCCATCTTAATCAGAACATCAAAAGTTTAATGTTGAGTGCATCCCCGAGCACTAAAATAAAACAGCAAAGCTTGCATTGTTAGCTTCGGTGTAATATCTTCTTAGTCGGCAGAGTAATTGCGATTTTTGGAACTCACTTAGTGCCTAATATGAAATTCTACACAAATATACCGCTAGTGACATTAAAAAATTAAACAACTAAAGCTCAAGTCACAATTACCCGGGACCCTAAATCCCCCCACACCCTTCCTAAGAGCCGTTCAGATGTGTGGCACAACTAAGAACTTAGATCTAAAGATAGATAGCTTTTTTTTGTGAAACACGCAATATTTTCAATTTAATTATTTTTTCACTATTGTTTCGAAACCTCGACTTTGCAAAATATTTCTAACACGATTAAAAGTACTTCAACATTATAAATGTTGCAGTATACTGTTAAGCTAGTTACACAGATGAGCAGGTATTTGTCTGACTTCGCTGCTGCACATAATTGTTGTGCTACATTAAGTCAAATATAAATTATGACTCAACAAAAAAACGGTTTCACTGTTTTAAGAAAATCATTAGATCCTGTATCCCCATGAAACTGATAGTTGTGAAGGCACACAAATACAAAACTGATCACAGTTCAATCAAAGAAAACGAAATATAATTTGAACACCAATTCTTGGAACTAACATTCAAATCATATGTCGTTTCATTAGACTGAACTCTAATCCGTTTTAGTCTTCTGTACAGCCGTACCGGCTGAGAAGACTACTGCAACGACTTTGTCCGTCCGTCCGTCGCTTTTTTCAACTTTGCAACGGTACCAGAAATTGACGACCACTGTTCGATTCAGTGTCAAAAGTTAGTTAAATAACATGGCAAATTAAAACATCGTTGCCTCCTTACAGCTAATAGACTTCTTCGACGTAACTAAATTAAATAATAACATTTCATCGTCGAATTAAAATCCTGAAGATTTGTGTTAATGCAGCCGTAAAAACAAAAACATTTTAGCTTCGTTTAAAAGAGTTTTGTAGCATTGTTGCATGAATGAATAGGCTTACGGTCGAACCAAATTCTCCATTAGGCCTATCTGCTACTTGCGAAACTAAAACTGCCGTTAAAAAAATTACCCCTAAAAAATGAAAATTAGATCTAAAATCACGGTACCATGGCAACGTCAATAGTTGCTACGAGTTGCTGCTGCAGCGTTTCTCCTGTCCCTTCCCTACTACCACTGATCTATATTTGGCTACGTTGTGCATTACGTTGTAACACTGTAACTGTGTGCGTGGAGGCATACCATGTTGCAAAAATGAATAGGCTTACTGTATACAATCCAAATCTCAGTTAGTTGCTACTTACGAAATTAAAGTTGTAAATTAGGCCTAAACGCTGACAATTATGCCTAAAACGTAAACTAAGCTTAAAAGCTAACACATTTGTAACAGGCAATTCTGATGGTTACTGTTTTTAGATTATATAATAGACATAGCTGTTGTAGTGCATGATAGAGGTGTGGGCCTCAACATTGGAAGTGGAGGAACTGTACAGAAGACCAATGTGACAAGATAGTCGCTGTAGCCCCTTGTTTTATTTGTGTGCTATAATCATTAATCATCAATTTTAACCCCCCACCCACGATTTGATTCGTGCACAGCTGTGAGTTCTATTGGGCTACGCACTCTGTTTTTTTCTAAACTGTGAAGCCGTTCTATTGCTGAGTTAATTATTTACATAATTTATATCTGAGTGAACGTAACGCTACAATGTGCGGCAGCGAAGTCGGACAAACAGTTGCCTATTTGCGTAACTAGCTTCACAGTATACAACAATATTTAAGACGTTGAAGAATTTTTAATCATGTTAGGAAATTCTTAGCAAAGTATAGGCTTTCAAAATAAAAGCGAAAAAATAATTACTTGATTATCAGAAGAAATTAAAGAATGGCTCTGTTGGCAGCGTTAGCAGGGCAGTGATCTGGAGGTCATGGATTCGAAACTTTAAAAAAATATTCTTATATTCGCAGTTATTTTTTTTTATTTATAATTTTTCGTACTGTTATACAAAAATAGCAGCCAGTCTGCACAAAATCTAAGGGATTTATGCCCTGGTTGCTGTTCATTATAAAATTCCTCACATTTTATTCATATTAATTTTTGTGTATTATTTACAGTAATCAATGAGCCTTGTCAACTTCTCAGTGATTCTTCAGAAGAAAATATATTCCAACACATTAAAAAAATTCATTTTCCAAACAAACTTGTTTTTGCCTTTTGACCTATCAGTCTATTCTTTTTGTTTTTTGAATTTTCAATGCAACGATGAAATACAATACGGCGAATTCCCTTAAATTATCGAATTTATAACAGGGAAAGAGCTTTCAGTTTTAGTGAACCGACTTAGAGGTTAACAGTTTTTACCACGCAAGCAAGTAATAAAGCTTACTTCATGCGAGAAGAACGTGCAACAGCATTCTTGAGAAAGTGATTGTTGTAAATAACATCGTTGCGTGGACAAACTTGTTGTCGCCTACTGTTCTAGTTTCATCAGTATATCCAACCAACATATGGAGCCCAGGCCAAGCTAATCTTCACGGATACAGACTCACTCAAGTACGAAATCGAGACTCAAGACCTCTACTAAGACATGAGGGAAATGGACCTTTTTGATACCAGTAATTACGCACCAGATCATCCATCCTACACCCATGAAAACAAACAGAAGTTGGGATACTTGAAGGATGAAGAAGGTGGCGATCCCATGGTTGAGTTTATACAGCTGCGAGGCAAGATGTACTCGTTTTTTGAGTAAGCAATAACGATCGAAGCAAACCGCAAAGGGCATCAGCAAGACCTCCATGAAACATCACATCATGCACAACGATTACAATGAGTGTTTGCAAGAGCACATTGTAAAGACTGGTACATGGCGGACGATTTCGAGTAAATCTCAACAAATAAACACCAGCGTTACCAGTAAGAAACTGCTCTCACCTTATGAGGATAAAAGGTTTATTGCCGATGATGGTGTGACTACCTACATGCATGAACACTTCAAGTTCAACTATGAGACATCAGAAGATCAGTTTGATTCCGACGTCAACATCTAAAGCGATTTGGAAGAAAGCAAAATGCGAGCAGCAAAAGAGGGGGAACATGTAAGACGAGACAAGATAGAGGAGAGGGTTAACAAAGAAGTTGAAGAGAAACTCGGAAAGGTCGATTCGATGCTGGAGAAGGCTGCAAACTTACACAAAAGACGGAGAGACATGACCGTAGAGAAGAAAGACAAGGCAAAAGATGAAGATAGAAAAAGAAAGCGACAACACATGCAAAGGTGGGGGAAGATCAGAAAGAAAAAGTAAGGGGTGAAGATAGAATAAGAAAGGTTGCAATGCGTGCAAATGTGTGGGGAAGATCTGAAAGAAAAGATAAAAGCTGAAGATAGAAAAAGAAAGGCAGCAACACGAGCAAACATGGGGAAGATCAGAAAGTTAAAGTAAAAGATGAAGCTAGAAAGAGAATGACATTGTGTAGTGCAAGTATGATGGAACAAGACAGAACCGCCAATGTGAAGCGAAGACGTGTAAGAAAAGAATAACAGGACTCTTTGTAAGTTGGTGTAATGATGAACACATTATATTCACAGTGTATTATTTAGTCTAGAATAAATTCGGGGTATTTTTTCTATTTAAAAAAACCCTCACCAATATTGATGGAACTGGAAGTGTCATCATCCTCCTCTTCGTGGTCGATTGGCAGCTCGTTGATGGGAGCCACTGATGAAAGGAAGGTCAAATGAAGAAAGAAGACCGACGACTGTACGGAACTTAAGGGTGACACTAAATACTGCTAAGTTTAATTTTGCTTGTTAGTTTGTTATGGTTTAAACCCTTTACTTCAAAAGGGGAGCACTCAGGGGAGCACTATTTCTATGTCATGCTTTTCGTTGTATTAAATAAGGTATGCTAAACATGGTGTAGTAATTATTTTTATTTTTTATTTTTTAGAAACATGTCAAAGAATGGAGGCTGACTGTCTGGCTCATATTGACTTGATTGGAGTGTGGAACCAGATATCTAACACCGTTCTAAGTATATGTGCACGTTTTGTGTGATTATTTTCCTTAATTGGAGATTATTTTGGGGGGGTGACGATGAAGCAGTTGTTCGGTTGGTCATCACGGTGACGGCCGTAGTGGTTAGAGCACATCACAATCTTCAATTAAGGAGAAAAACGTACACTTTTGTTAATTTCGTTTTTTCTTTCAGTATAAATAAGCTGATCACTGCTATGTGGGAAAAGGAAGAAATAGACAGTGTGCAAAATCCATGTATCGAGAGGTGAGAGGCTGTCTTCTCTTTCTGGGCAGCCTTGGACAAACACACCATACATTTGCATGGGCTCACTACAGCTAAAGTTATAACCTTAAGGTCTCTTGAGCTCTATAGTACACAGCTATTTGACTAACTGGAGTGCACTGGTGCTCAGGGGCTGGGGTTAGCGTAGTAGCAGAAGTGTACAATAATTATTCTACCTAAGTATTGCATATATGATAGATAATGATAAGGTGATGTTTTTATGCATCCCGAACTTGAGATGGTTAAAGTACGGTCCGTCAGTAGTAAAGGATTTGGCAGAAAGCAAGCTCTTTTGAGCAACCCCCCATTCCCCCATCCTGTCCCGCTCCTATTTTTTTGCATTTAAAAAGTGTTGTGGTTTGCTGAGGAATTTTCCGGCATGTAAACTTTATCTTTGGGTCCTATTTGAATATTTTTGCAGGTTTTTTTGTCCATTGACTTCTAAATTGACTTCTAATTGACTTCTAATTGCCTCTGGTGTTTCCGGCCACATTCTCATGAAAGAAGGTAGCCAGAAAACCCGATAAAGTTTTAAAATTTGTACATCACTGAAAGTATACGGAATTTTTTCTGAATTAATGTTCCGAAATTATGCTATTCACTCGCATTGCCTAACTAACTGATAAAACACACGAAACGCAATCGTACGTACGAATCAGGTTTTTCAACTTCCGGGGCAAGCGGTATTGTCAATAAAATTGGCATTCCGCCAGTTGCGTGCCAGGAAAGCCTAATCGATGATTTATTTACTTCACGATTAGCTTACGTAGCTAACAAAAGCATAGCTAACAAAGTTTAGCGTAACAAAGTGACTGTGAATGAAAGTCGTGCCAGGAAAACCTAATAGAGCATCTATTAACGTTGTATGTACGTACGCCGAAAAATGGGCCTCGCACGGCTGCAGAAGGTAGGTACTTTTGTTTATTTTTTTACAAAACAACAAGCCTTTATTAATTGAACTTAAAGTGACATTAAAAAATAAATTCATGAGGTGTATGACATGTAAAAACAAATTGTCCGATGGATTTAAACCAAATGTCGGGGATTTTGGTGTAAATAATCTGTGAAATTTAATATCAACACTGTCATAAACTAGCGCCTAACCCTTGATTAAAATCAAAAATTGTAAAAAATACAAATGAAAAAACTGTGGCAGTTGCCAATTTATCATGATTACCCTAATCCGTGGAAATAAGGTGGCTAATTTTGAACCATACATTTTTAATTAGCAACATATTTAGACTCTGAGTGGTGTGTTTGCATACATATCACTCAACTGAACCGATTATTTATTCTAGCATGTAATAATTTGTAGAAACACTCGAAAGATTTACTTTCAATTTACCGTTTAGTGTTAGGCTACCTGGAAACATTGTTACAAAAGTCGTTAATTTGAAGGTTTACTAAGCGTAGAATCCAAAAGATTTTACGATTTAGTATTACCCTAAAACTTGTATTAAGCCTCATTTATGTATAAAATCAGTGAAATAAACGATCTTCTTACCTGCTCTTCTAGTTAAACCGTCTCGTGCAAAATTTTTTTTGCAAATGGCAAATGCAGCTGTGGAAACTGGTTTTATATGCGCAGGTTAGCCAGCTAAAAAGAAAATCCGTCTGGATAATTTCAAAAACCAACTTTTGCTTTTTGGTTAAGTAGGTCACCCAAACAGTATATAAACCAGGATTTTCTGTGGTTTAAATCAGTGTCCCCTCGCACAGCTGAGGGAGCACTCACCCTTCCTTAACCATCCGGAGCTTACTAAGTACTCCAGGGGGTTATAGGAAGCAAGGTAGGTCTTCTTTTTAACAAACACAAGCGCTTCGCTAGCTGATTGGGCTAACTAAGTACTTAATCTGGTCGGGAAGCCAAGTAGGTTTTCTTTTTAACTAACAAGAGTGCTTCCCTAGCCGATTAAGCTAAGTACTTAATCTGGTCAGGAAGCCAAGTAGGGCCTTTTTAATGCAAGCATTCCATAGGTAAATTGACCTAAGTACTGAGTTTTAGTCAGGAAAGCAAGCATACGTTTTTCTTTTTAACTAACACAAGTACTTTTCCAGTTTATCAAGAGGTAAGTCCCCTAATTTAATTTTAACAAGTTATTTTTTTTTATTTTAGCTTTTAGAGTTTTCAAAGTAATGATAATACTTTGTGCTTATTTTGGGTAAGAAAATACGATTAGTATCTTATAAATGTATTTTAATTGCAACTGTAAAAAGTACTGTGGCGGAATTTTTTGGGGGACTGTAACTTAGGCTAACCTCAGTCATGGTGCAGTGATCCTGTTTTGGCACTGCATTAGACATTACAGAGCTGTTATTAAACTTCAAATCTATGTGTTAATGAATTAAGGACTTTTCGGGAGAGGGAATTAGGGGCCCTTTTGCAAACTTTAATTAGGGACTTTTTTAGGGGATGAATTAGGAACCTTTTGCAAACTTTAATTAGGGATTTTTTTGGAGGATGCATTAGGGACTTTTTTGCAAACTTTAATTAGGGACTTTTAGGGACAAATTAGGGACCTTCTTGCAAAGTTTAATTAGGGACTTTTTTAGAGGATGAATTAGGGACTTTTTGAAAACTTTAATTAGGGACTTTTTAGGGATGAATTAGGGTCCTTTTTGCAAACTTTAATTAGGGAATTTTTTAGATGATGAATTAGGGACCTTTTTAAAAACTTTAATTAGGGACTTTGGGGGGGGGGGGGGCTAGTCATACTTGCCTTTCACAGTCTATTACTGTCACTATAAATTACGCAGGTAATTCTGGCTGTACCAATTTTTCGAGTGACGTGTATGCTCAGAACTATTTTAAATTGAGTACCTACAAGAAATAATGATTAATGTGCCCTGCTGAGTTTTATCACTGCCGTAATACTCAAAGGTTTTTATTCTTTCAGTGGGGAAAAGAAATTCTTTGGTGAGCTTATATCAAGACCTTAGAATTCTAGATAAATTATTGTGCTGTATTTAGATGTGCCATTTATAGTTATGTCTTTGTCTTCATCTCCGAACATTTCCGGGGGGGGGGGGTTTAGTGCTAACCTTATTTACAATGAAGTGGTTGCCACTGAACAGTAGAGATATGAAAACAAAAAAGTTATACCTACTATTACTTACCTATACTTAAATTAAGTAATTTTTGAGGAAGGGGAGGGGAGGCCTCTTTACATACTTTAGTTGGGGGCTTTTTAGGGGCTTTTAGCAGATTAATTAGGAACATTTAGGGGCTTTTTAGGGGGATAAATTAGGGATTTAATACAGGGTTCGCACAAGGTCCTTGAAGTCATTGAAAGTGCTTGAATTTGTTTAGAAAAAATTCTAGAGTAGTGGGAATTTATGATATGTGGACCCCCCCTCCACCCCCCCCTACCCCCCCCCCCCCCCCAAAAACCCACCCCCCCCCCCCCTTTTTTGTTGATCTGGAGGAGGGGGGAAGTGTAATTTGCTGTTTTTTCCCGTTTTGTCAATCTGGAGGAGGGGGAAAGTGTAATTTGCTGTTCTTTTCCATTTTTGTCGATCTGGAGGAGGGGGAAAGTGCAGTTTGGCATATTTTCCCGTTTTCATTGATCTAGAGGAAGGGGGAAAGTGGCCGCTTCCGGCGCGCGGGTTTTCGTCGATCTGAAGAAGGGTGGGAAAGTGCAATTTGGCACTTTTTTTCTTTTTGTCGATCTGGAGTTGGGTGGAAAAGTGCTTTTTGTTAGCTTTGTACATACTGGAAGTGTGGCCATAGTCAAGATGGGTCGAGATCAAAGTGGGTCGACCCAGTGCCTTTTGTACCAAAATTTGTCATTTTGGTACCTCGGTGGCCTTTTGCTACCTAAAAATGTCCTTCCGCTACACGAGTTTTATTGCCAACAACATGTGTCCGAGTGGGACGTGACGTCATCCGAAGAGTAGTGCTAATGCTTCTTGAGCATTTGCATTGTATGAACTCTCTAAAGCTTTCAGAGTGTAAAAATGACGAATTAGGAGGTTCCCGAAATTGGAGGGGTCGTGCGAGTGCTCTTTAAGCTTTCGCATTGTGATAACTTTAAAATGCTTCGAGGCTTGAAAATGACGAATTAGCAATATTAGTGGGCATCTTCAAATGCTTTTTTTAGCTTTCGCATTATGATAACTCTAGAATTATCAACATTACGAGGGTCTCAAAATTGGATGCTTTTTTTCACACCATTCAGGAGGTAAAAAAATGGCGCGTTTTTTTTAACTTGGTTTCCCCAGTGGGCCTAATCCACGTGGCTCGGAGATTATCATAATCTAGTCTCATGTGCTCGTCTTTTTTCCAGTCTAATTTTTCTTTCATCCTCTGTTTCGTTTTCTAGAATTTTTCTTTTACTAGCGGCTTTTTTCTCTAGTCTAGCCACTTT
>JAHWFP010102633.1:0-15421 GCA_023313725.1 Lithobius niger | reverse complement strand
ATTTCTTCAAAGGCGCCGAGAAAGCTTCATAGGCGTGGAGAAGGCGTCACCGGCGTGGAGAAGGCTTCAAAGGAGTGGAAAATGCGTCGAAGGCGCAGAGAAGCTTCATAGGCGTGGAGAAGGCGTCACCGGCGTGGAGAAGGCTTCAAAGGAGTGGAAAATGCGTCGAAGGCGCAGAGAAGCTTCATAGGCGTGGAGAAGGCTTCAAAGGTGTGGACATTTCTTCAAAGGCGCAGATAAAGCTTCATAGGCGTGGAGAAGGCGTCACCGGCATGGAGATGCCTTCAAAGGAGTGGAAAATGCTTCAAAGGTGTGGTAGCCATGATATTAAATCCGTTGGAATATCTGCCTGGCGGGTGTTCCCAATGCCGCATCAGGATTAGCTGCATGTTTGCTTTGATATCAAAATGGCGAAAAAGCGGGTTCTTTCACCCTCCTGGGTTTGGGTTTTGGTGTTTTTATACGTACCTTAGCATTAAACACATTAAAATAAAATGCACTGTTCTTAATGGGTGGAGATGGATAAATAACTTATGTAGTTTAAGCCACCTAAAGTTTCTTAGGCTGCTCTGGACTGCTCTGGAACCATAGGCTGCTCTGGAACTAACGATTTCAGTAATAGCGATATCATTAGCAGTTGGTGGACTAAGTTTACAACACATTATGGCTAATAAGTGAAAAAGCAGCATCAGTGACTCACCCAGAACTTTTGTGGGAGAGTTGGGGGGTAACTGAAATCAGAGTGCTCTAAGAAGGGGAGGGGCGCATTTCTTTAAGTCCTTCAGAGCCCTGTAAACCTACTCAGTTTCAGGGTTTTGTGCCTTAGAAACTTTTAAAAACCAATTTTCGAAACTCTCAGTTGCAATTATAGTGGCTGGAATTGTAGTTTCTGTCATTTTGCCAAATTTTACTCCGTGGGTGACCACCCCCCCCCCCACCCCGCTTTCCACTGAGAAACACTAAGTGATGCGAGTGACGTGTTGTGTATGATCTCCATTACTGAGGCTATAGCCGTTAAGTGTACCTGATTTTTCATGATGTGTTCTGTCCTCAAACTAACATTTGAGCATTTCAAGCATTGGCTGTTGAATATGTGCACCATATAAACTAAAAGAAATTAGATAGCTGGATTGCTGAAAATCCGATTGAAAGACAATGTGCGTACTTAGCGAATGTAGTTATGGCGTTACCTTGATTAACTTTCTCCTCTTGGCTGACATTGTATGGCGTATTTTTTTTTTAAATCGTGTAGTCGTGATTTAAGGAGTACTAAAAATAAACAATGTACTCAAAAAAGCCAACGTTGTGTATTGCAAGGACGGCAAGTTTGAAGCCGGACGGTCTTTGTGAAATGCCCTAATTTCATTTTCTTTAATACGAAAACACGAGATAGAGTTGACAAAACAAAAATTCCGCATTAAAGACAGGCCAGCTCTATGTTAATACAAGCTCTACTGATTTCAGAAAGAAAGACACCTGCCCCGACTGGGACTCAAACCCAGGTCGTAACCTGGTTGCAGGCTCCAGCCGATCTTAGAAGAGGTTTAATCTTTCTCAGTGGTGACTTTAAAGGGGGCCATTCATGGAATGACAGGTTACAGCGTCCAGCGCCGTGTAAGTTCACCATTATTCAGTTCTACGTAGCACTTGATTTCAACAAGCGAAAAAATGCGCAAAGAAATTTCTGTTTACACAACAAACTAGCCACGTGCCTCCTTAATTATTGAACGTAAAGTTGGTGCTTCCACGTGCACAGGGGAGCAAGCGGTCAAGATCAGCGATATCGCTGCCACAAGATGGCGCCCATCTAGCGGTTCAAAATCTCAGTTTCAAATTGATCGATATATAGAAAAAGCGCCCGTGATGTCGTTAGGCTTAACTTTACAGCTTGCTTCCTCGTGCACGTACACACACCAACTTTACACTCAATAATTAAGGAGGCACGTGGCTTGTTTGTTGTGTAAAAGAAAATTATTTTTGTGTTCCTTCGCCTATTGAAAGTAAGGGGTAGATAGAACTAGATAGCGGCAAATGGCTATAGATGCTGTAGCTTGTCATTCGGTGTCAATCCCCCTTTAAAGATTACAGTCATTAAGGAGGGTAAGCAACTTGCTTCTTAGCCTTCTTGTACATATGGTTGTGTCTATTAGAGAGAGGACGGGATAAAAGGAGGAGGGGAGAGGGAAGGGAGAGGATTGGGGGAAGGAGGAGTGTTACACAAACAAAAATCGACTGTTGCAGTGAACGATCAGGCAGCACCGAGCAAATACTGGGAAACAACCACGGGTCAAACAAATCCCCGGGCGAAGCCGGGTACGATGCTAGTTAGGTTATAAGAAAGGTTGAACAACTTCTAAAATTAGTTGCAGCTTAACCAGGGTTCGTCTCGATAATGCACTTGGGATATCGCCCCGCTAAGTTGGATCCCCCGATTTCAAGTTCCAGTTGGAGCACTTGTCTTTTCTTTCTGTATCAAATTAGCGTCTTGAATTAACACAACTCCAGTCTTTGTAACGCTGTCTACTTTGTTTCTTTAGTTTTGTGGTTTCTTTCAATCCCGATAACATGGTTTTCAACACGACAAGGCTGGTTTCAAGGCATATACTTAAAAAAAACAAAAAACAGAATATTTACCTCTTGCCTGTAAGCGATGTAGGAAGCTTGCTGCTGTCCTTGGACTTGCGTTGTTGGGTTCCTCATTCCCCTGATCATCATGAAAGCAACGGATGAAGCTGTGGCCAGCGATTGAGTGGACGTCGGAAATTGAGAACCGGATGTTGGAAAATTGGTCTGAGGAAACTGGCCCGTAACAGGAGGTTGGACGTTTGGGAACTGACCCCCGAAGGTGCCCGGTAAGGAAGAACCTGGATTTGGGTTAAGTCCAATTTGCTGACTGTTCGTTGTTTGGGCTAACGCGAAGAAAAAAACCATCTTGCAAGCAAACAGAGTCATCACTGCTGCAAAGATACAAAGTTTTGTTGTTACTTACAGAGCGCTTGCAAACGTTTCACACTATAGGGCAGTGACACGACGTAGTATTATTGTATATAACTCTATGTTGGAGCCAGTTACTGGGTTAGCTGCAAGGTGCACTGGTGGGGGAAAAGAAGAGCCTCTTACTGAAGCCATTGCTATTAGACTGGATTTCTTAGGCCTAAATCGCGCGATTTTTGTCGATTTGTTGGCAGTTGCTGACATTTTTAAGCAAATGAAATCTTTATTTTCCAATTACAACCTAAGCAGCATAAGGGATTGGAGAAAACAACGTTTTTTAAAGCGAAGGGCCGCTCTCACAGCACTGGCTTGACTAGAAGTGCCGTTCGTTGTTTTTACCTCCATTTTAATCTAGTGCCCCTTGTAGTTATCTCTCCAGATGCCTGCCTCGTAGCCAATAAGGCGTTTTTGTCGCTGCTCTATAGTCGACGCTGGCAATGTTTTACATGACACGAGGAAGGGAGGGGGGTGGGGGGGGGACGAGACTTCCTTCAGTCTCGGCCTCGTCTTGATATTAACCATGGTCGTCATATCTCGTAACCCGAGACTATCACTGGTCTAAGACAAGTCTCGCTATGACTGCAACTTGTGGTTTTATTGAAGGAAATTAGGAAAGAACGTGACGTTTTGAGTACTAACAGATTACGTCGTATAATAGAAATCCTATAGATTTCCATAAGTGCCAAATGCGACAACTTAAAAAAAAAATGCAAGTATAAAAAAAGTAATCTTGCCGTTACCTTTATTGAGGAATTTTCATGGAAAAATGAGGAAAAAAAACATGCTCGTCATAAATTCAACAACTTACCAAACGATTAGAGGTATTTAATGAAGCAAAGCCGTAATTGAAAAACCACTAATTACAAAATTAGCCAGCCTACCTTACCGTACTAGCTTCAACGTATTCGCTCAGGAATCCACTTCAGAATTTAACATTGTTACTTCACTTAGAAACTCGTAATAATTTATATGTCTTCATTTCTGTAGTGAGAACTATAAGCACGAAACATCACAGGGCCCTTCTCTTCCTGAAAAAGATGCCAGGGGTGGATGAGGCGGGGCTCGAAACCGGGACCTCTGGCCCATGAGACGGTCATGCTAACCATCAGGCCACCTTGCCCCCTGATAATACCATGGATGTCATAAAGGCGAGGTTGCAGGGCTCGATGGAGTCTCTATGATAGGCCTCACTACCGGCCGGATCTGTATGAAAAATAACACACAAGGCTGGGTTGGACACTATGCCCGCCGAAAACACCACCGATGCGATTGATTCGTTCTGTTGCCATATTCTGTCAACCGAGGTCGATATGACCGTACAAATTACCAACATTCCTTTCCTTGCAACACTTTCTGGCTAAACGAAAGTGTCCCCCTTTTTTTTTTCAAGCTCAGAGAAATAGCTTAACTGTCTATGAGTGATGACTTTAAAAACTATTTAAAAATACTTTCGTAGACAATAAAAATTTGCCACGCAAAGTTGCTACGTAAAAATTCAAATTGTTATTTTGAATACCGCAACTGGCTGCCAATAGATGTCGCGTCTCTCCGTACAAGATAGGGATGTTTTTAAAGTCAGCGGCTTGCGACTCGCTTGCAAGCGGAAACGCTGCCTGTTTGTTATTTCAATGGGAAAGCGTTCCCCGCGGCCAAGCGACACGCAAGCCGCCGACTTTAAAAACATCCCTGATGCTTGCTCGAAGCAAAGGTGCTATTTTCCTGGCCAATTCCAGAACAGACCTCGAAGAAATGGGCCAGTCGTGGCGGCCATTTTGTCTACCTCCGTAATATTGTTGTAGGTCGGGCCGGGTAGTTTAGTGATAATATTCCCACTTGTTCCATCTAACATTCTGGTCGTGACGGCATGCGGCGAAATCTGGAACGAGTGATCGTAACTATTTTCTGGGAGATGCTAAAAATACGGTTGATATATTTTTAACCTTACAGAGAGCTGCGAAAAAATACCTCTCGTGCTATGATTAGTCCAGGCATGTAGTTACCTCCGCGTTCAACAGCGTTCCATGACCATGAAGCGGTGAAGCAGATGGCGTCGTCAATAAAGGCTTGTGTGATTCGCCTCCTGACTCAACGCCAGTTCATGCGCGTGCCAGAAAGTTGACCCGCATTTTAGCGTTGCTTTAGTAAAATAAGATTCTGGCGATGTTGTATCAGCTGGTCTGGATCCGGGGAACGAAACCCACAGCTTCTCTCAAAGACGATCTTGTGACAAGGGATGGAATGTGAAGCGATAACTACAACATAGACAATCTTCACACCTTACGTACGAGTATGTATTTATGATTCCAGCTAATACTAAATCGGCTTCGCAGCATACTGTCGCTTAATATACAGCTATCCGATAGGCCGAAAGGCTCATTATTTTTTACTTGGTAGCACAGAAACTACAAGGAAATGTGCACGCTATTTACTAAAATGTCCCTTGATTGGGACTAAACCAAGGTGCGTAATTTCGGTGGGCTTCTTATCTTGTTGAAAGATCTCTCACCTTCTTCAGGCACTTTGAATTCCAGTTTCTCCTAATCTAAAGGCGTTCAACCCTCAAAGTGCGTGAAGAAGGTGGGAGATCTTTCAACAAGATAAGAAGCCCACCGAAAATTCGCACCTTGGTTTAGTGACAATCATGGGACATTTTGGTAAATAGCTTACACATTTCTTTGTGATATACAGCTATCAATTTGATTACACAATAAACAAAAAATATATAAAGAGTAAATACCCTTATTTAGTATTGCTTACCTATTTTAGTTAGAATTTTCCGTGCAAGGCAAAAAAATCCTACTTGACAATGGTCAAACGAAGTGGACAAACGGATATATATGCATGCAATGTGGACATTGCAAAATACTAATACGTAGAAGACCTTCGTGGTGACTAGCATAAAGCATTCAAAAGTCAAAAAGGTTAACCTGTAATTTTAGGGTAGAAACACCTTTTGAAATTTTATAGAATATCCCTGCAAACTGAAGTCTATCATTATTTTCGCATTTGTGATTTGCTGACGTGTTGTGTGCCGTGTTGCACACATCAACTGCGTCCTGCAAAAGATTTCTTTTGTTGTGATTTCAGACTTTCGAGGTTTAAAGTTGCCGATCGCCATTGCGTCATATTTTAGTTAAATCGAAACATTAGTAATAATTCATAATACGACTTTTTTTAAAAATTGTCCCTATCGTGGTTTTAAGGCGGGGGGGGGGGGTGATCGTAAGGGCTAATGGATAGCTGACCTCTTCCTAGCAGCAGACGAAGCCTATCACATCGGGAGCAGGAAAGAGAAACCTGCCAAATCCCCACCGTACCTACCGTTTAGGGTAGCGTGAGGGATTACCGTGGCCCCTTCAGCAGCTATGAAGTCTCGAGCCCTAACATGCTCGGATTCTTTCCCACCCCTTACCTAAATTCTCTTCTAGTAAAGTTCAGAATTGAGTCAATTAATCTATATCAGTATTAGTTTGCTGCAGATGACTTAAAGGTGACTTTTGCTCATAAAATTAATTAATGAAAATTCATTTCAGCTCTTAACGCTGTCTTGACATCAATTAAGACTAGATTTGTTTCAGTATGGGCGCGGATCACCAATGTGTTGACGTGCCCATCCACACAAAATCTGCCTTCACACACAAAAAAAAGAGAAACTATTTTTAATCCTTACTTGCAAAAATTTATTTCAGGATCTTTCTTTAAGTCCCGTGTGAAGTCAGTCGTGGGATTCGAACCAGCATTCAATTGGTTTAGAGACTATCACTGTGATGTTGCTGCTCGCTTAGCTCGGGTCCCTTAAAAAGCCCGCGATGCACGTAGGCAGTTAGTTTTTTCATGTTCAATCAGTTGTGCCTATTGGGAACCCCTCATGACTCGAAGACTAAACAGCTTCCAACACGGCAGAATTCCTTTCAGAGTTTGGTTCTAATGTGTCAAAATAACCTATGTTCGTTACACATACTTCTGTGATCGCCGTAAATATTTTTAAAAGTAAGGGACAGGAGCGGAGGAAATTCGGGGGGGGGTCAGGGATACCCTCTCGAGGGAGAAGGGGAAGGTCATACATTTTTAGGCCCTTGAGACGGTGGGAGCACACACGCCCCCCAAAAAAAACTGACAAAACGGGAGGAAAAAGTCATTTTTTGACCTGAAAAATTATACTTTCTTCAGTCAAAATTTCTAAAAACGCCGTGGCTTCTCTGGCACTCCTATCATTTAAGTCTTTATAAGATTTTAACTTTATTTGTAGTGTCGTGCGGCGAATAGTTCTTTAAAACCACTTTCTAATATAGTTTTTGCACCATGGAGCATTTTTCTTGTTACACGTGTTGATGTTGCGAAGGGCATGACCACTCTGACTCGCAATGTCTTAGTAGTGCCGATAAGCATGCCTTACATCAAAAGTTATTTTATGCCGTAATGAATCATGAATATCGGTCTAAAGGTGATTGAAAGAACACTTTATATAATGTTAAATAAATACACGCGCAAGTCTAACATGTAGTCTGACATACAGGGTGTCCCAAAAGTCCCAGAACACCCTCACAACTTTTTAAGGGGTTCAAAGAAAACAGTGAAACTTTGGCAATGTAAGTTTGGTTAAAGGATCTATACCTTTTCGTACAATCGGCAATAAGCCAGGCCCCCTTGGGAGGGAGGGGGGAGGCAGGGGCCCACCTTAGAAATTTTCAATGGAGTGGGGGGGGGGGTAAATGTGAATACCTTATTTGAAAGGTCTTCATTAGGTGAGTAAAGTGCCGCAACGATAGCTTCGATACGATGAGCCCATCCAAAATGGCAGCCGTTCAAACATTAGGAATTTTCTCTGCATCCCTATGTCTTACTCATGCTAAAGTCGTCGAAAAGGGACATAGGTGGCAGCAAAATGCTTCGTTTAATTTAGTTCGATCACACCTACAACGTCTTTTGCGGTTTGAAGCAAAGAGTGTGGGCCTCAGTGACCCCCCCCCCCCCCCCCGGAACTTAGAAAAATGTGAGGGTATTCTCGGACTTTTAGGACACCCTGTATAAGTCCAAAAGGCAAAAGCCTTTGGCTTTCCGTCATTAATCTTTGAATGTTTTTAACAACGTACTTTAAGTCATGGTTCATTTTCCACACAACTGGGAACCTGTCGTTGCGAAAAATTTTAAATTAAAAAAAATTAGATCAGAGGAAATCATCAACACTTACTCAGAAAAGGCTTAAGAAAAGCTTACTTTTTGTGTGGTGGAGAGGGGGGGGTTCTTTTTTCCCGGTCTCGGGCGAGGGGTGGGGGGGGGGACATCGAACATTTTGAGGTTACATCTTCAATTTGTTAATTTCTAAGCCCAGCTGTGTCTAAAAGGCAAACAATATAACATTCTTCGGATATTTTCGAACAATCCATAGTAACATTCATTGGAATATTTTGACTGAAAGTCTCCTACGAGTCCAGACGAATTTTGCCGCTCGGATGACGACAAACTATTCGATTAAGTATATACTATTTATTTATTAGGGTTGTTGTTTTCTGACGAAGTTGTCTCAAAACCTTTCGACTTACATCTCAAGCGGACTTCAAGTTTGTATTACAATTCAATTTAAAAACAGTTTCCTTTTTAAAAACTTTTCTTTTTAAAAGGTAGACGTTTGTTAGGAAACACAGGTATAAAAACCGAACAAGCCTTTTCCTGTTTTAGCATTTGCAATAATTTTTCTATCCTTGACCTGCAAAGTAATGAAACAATTTGGGTTACCGCTTGCACAGGAAACAGTTTCACGCACTGAAATTTGTTTCCCGTGTTTGAAATTGTGTATTGAAGGGAAAATCCCGGTTTTGTTTCATGAGTGTTGTAAACCAATCGAAATAACCAATGAGTAGTGTTTAAAGCACACGCAAAACAAGCGATGCTGGCAGTTTAATACATTCTTGGTTGTGATTAATGCCACGCGAAAGCTTCATCTCCGGGAAATAAAAATAAAATACTAGTCATTTATCTTGATTTGCCGTTATCGTTTAGGAGAGGAATTAACTAGTGAAAGGGTAAAAAATCTTATGCACAAATCGGTAGCATGTGTGAGTAGATTGGGATGACTTATTTATTGTCTCTTGTAATATTCGGCTTTCGTTAGGGAACACGTACATTTGCTATGTTTTGACTCCCTTCACTCGTCATACTTTGTCACAACTTTTCACCCCCCCCCCCCCCAGAAAATTTGCCTGAATTTATCCCAATGTCTGATTACTTTTTTATTGCTCGTTATCTCGTCGTTTTGATAGTTATTCCATTATATGTGTAACTTCAAAAATTCATTGACCCCGCCTTACCCGAAACTGTTATTCCGTTAATCCACCCTTTGTGTGACGTCACATTTTGTATAGTCCCAAATCTCCTTAAGCCGTGGAGAGCGGAAAAACGTCGTCGTCGTCAAAGAACCAAAATTGTAGCCCCTAACGTGCTCATGTATAAAGGTTCTACAGAATCAAACATCGCAATTTGTGCATTCACGCCGTAAGTAATATCCACCCAAAACCAAAACTGGTAGAAAAACCGGCCAAGTTTCCCAAAACGATCGGCCTTTGAAGGTAGTGATATCATTCAACCAAGGAAAGGTCGCCAAGGTCAATCCTATTCGCCAAGTTAATCGCACCGACTAATAGTTCGAAAGTTAAATGAAAACTTGAAGATTGCTACTCGTTGTAGCAATCTTCAAGTTTTCATTTAACGTCCAAAGTATTATTGGGTGCGATTAACTTGGCTAATAGGATTAACCTTGACGGCCTTAACTTGGTTGCATGATATCACTACCTTCAAAGGCCGATCGTTTTGGGAAACTTGGCGGGATTTTCTACCAGTTTTGGTTTTGGGTGGATATCACAACTTTCATAGGACTGTGAACGTACACAAGGGTACATCGTGTTATCTTCATCTGTACCTTTTTTCTAGAGGAATTTTATTTCTATAAATTTTCACATTTCTAATTTTCAAATTTACCATTGCCAATTAGCCGTTAGATTAGCCAAATTGCCACGGCTTAGTTTATTGTATGACCACTCTTCACTTGATTAAATTGCTTCAATCCATTTTACTTCAATGATTGAGTTAGGGGGTTTGAGACTTGCTTCATAACACAGCCTGTATTGTGGATGTTCGGGTTTGAGACTTGCTTCATAGCATAGCCTGTATTGTGGATGCGCTAAGCATTGTTAAGAGCCGATGAAGCGAGCCCCCTCTAGGGGCGATGAATAAAGGTGTTCATTTTTTCCTGGCATGGCGTTTGTACTGTCTAGATTATACTATGCCTATGTGTTCGTCCCCTGGTTTTATAATTTTATTGAAAAAATAAATGGACGTACTTTCTAGCAACAGGATCGTCAACTTTTCTTGTTTTCTCAACTACGTATTATTAGTCTTCCTTACCATTCTTTAATGTTACAAATATCAGTAATTGTGGTGAGATTTTGAGAAATACGTACTGCCGGGGTCGCTTGCAAAGGGGGGGGGGGGGAGAAGACTTATGGGCTGAAGCCAACTCCACTGAAAAAAGTATTCGTAACAAAAAACAAACGTGAATCGATCATTTCGTAGACAATCACTTCACCGACACTCATTTCAAAGACACGATCGCTTCAGACATTCATTTCACAGACTCGATCATTTCACAGACATGAACATTTCACAGACATTTTGATGTTTTAAAAAATTATTAAAATTCTGAAAAGTTGCTAACAGATTTGTCACATTATCATTTCCAGATATTAATTACAGAATTAAAAAACTTCGTTACTGGCCTTTCACGCCCCTTCTGTGCTATTTCTTATCTGTCAATTGTCTGCAGCTCTTCAGCTGTCCACTGTTTTGCTGCCATAAATAAGTCTGATTTCTCAAATTAGGCGCAAATAACCAATGTGTTGTGGTCCCTTTTCCTTCCGAGCCTGCTCCACCTCCTCTTCCTGCTTTTCCTTCCTTTTGCCCCCTCCCCCCCCCCCAAATAAAAAACCCGAGGATGTTTTAACTAGATTTAATTTTTATGAAGGTCAAAGCCTTCAATTTCTTTCTTTTATTATGGATAAGCAGCTAATTTTTGAAATAAAAAAAATGATAATAATTAGGGCTTTTAAAATACCGGTAGTTTTAAAAAATGTCTGCGAAATTGTCTGTGAAAAGAATGTTTGTGAAATTATCAGGCCTGTCGGATGTTTGACTGAAATCAATACATGTAAAGTGATCGTGTCTGTGAAACGAGTGTCTGTAAGCCTTCTGCGAAGTTATTGTCTGTGAAATGAACCAGACGTTTTAAAACGTACCCCAATCTGGAGTCATTCTTGTGCACGATACTGGCTGAATTGTTTCTAGTACAGTTGCCACCCCCTGCCTCCAGGTGCCATTTGTGAACAAAAATGTCTGCCCCTAACGTGTCAATACAGAAAGGTTCGACAACGGACCTAAACTCACCCAAACAATCTATCCACTCGTGGTGGCTGTGATAAAAACAACAAAACAACCAAAGAAATTATTCCCATCAGAACGACAGGATTGGCAGGAATATAAAGTTAAAACTGCTGCGGTGCACATGCTGGCTGCATTGACGATCACTTGATTATATACCTCCATTGTAAATACAATGTAGTATTTACCGCTAATTTTGCTCGTTGTATGTCCTGTGATTCTGCTCCGCTTGCAATAGTTATTTTTTGCATTGACATTGGTTTATGGTTCTCCACAACGTCAGTTTAAAGCCCGTCATAACTGTATTTACAACGCTTAGTCCATAAGTTCGGACTGCGACACCTACACTGACAAGTACCATAGATTAGAAAATTAACTAGATATACCGTCTTACTTCTTCCCGTCCTACGCGGAGCTCTGGCGGTAGTTGCGGCTACTAAAACCTCGGCTAATGCTTTGCCTTCTGCTGCTTCGAAGGCAAAAGCATTAGCAGATGTATTAGTAGCCGCAACTACCGCCAGAGCTCCGCGTAGGACGGGAAGAAGTAAGACGGTGTATCTAGTTAACTTTCTAATCTATGCAAGTACCATACACCTGACCGCCTTCTATCCATTCCTAGCTGTTATTCCGGTGGGGTTTGTAGCAAAATATTGGCCCTGAGAAGAGATCTATGAATCACGTACGGTATGTGTTATTTTGCTATCATTGTCGCCTACGAGTAACAGCGTATCTCAGGGGCGGATTGCCTTGTTACGAAGGTGGCACCGATACCAACTTTACCGATCCAATTATTACCGATCCAGATTAAATATTTTTGCCAATACCGGTACTGATACAGATATCCAAAATTTAATCCCTAATTTTTTTTATCAATGGTGTAGTTTTCTTCAAAAGTAAGATAATTATTAATATAAAGAAAAAAACCTTAAACTAGTAACTAACAAATAAAGGCACGGTTTCTCAGTTATCGATATTTCAGCGAGAGTTGCCAATACCGATCTGATACCACAAATACCAATACCGATCTGATACCACAAAAATATCAGCAACGGACCGATCCAGTGTCGGTATCGATGCAGCCTTAATTGTTACACACACATCCTAACATTTTAGAACATTGGGGTAATGTTATTGCTAGTTCTTTCTTCCAATCTGTTAATTAAAAAAAAGGAGTATATTTCGACTTTACACAAACTTGGAATAAAAGATTTTCGCGTCTAGGAATGAGTGGTATATAATTATAAACCACCTGGATTCCTGGCTGTGGGCGTGGGTGTTCCTATTGCCCGGTTTTCTGATGTTTTGTGTTGGTTGGGTTATATTTCCAGTGTTTAGTGTAAAATGACTTGAATTTCTGTTCCAATTTTTTTTTATTTATTTAGACTTGATAAATGGTCGCATACTGACTCGATACGCTGCGAAATATTGTATACATGTTGCACCTTACAGGCTTTTAATTCATTCGACCAGACGCTCATAAACAGTTTCGTTAGCAACGTACGAAGACTGTTGTACATTACTAACATGTCGTAGCGTGCGACGTGTTTTAGTGCCCTGGTAGACGAATGTTTTGCAAACGTTTCGTGAAATAACACAACGTTTACCTTGTGAAAAGAAGGGACATTTAAGGTACCATGTTGATTACACACTTACGCTCAATAGATTTTAACGCATCAGCCAAATGAAAAGCAAAAACACACCTAGTTAAATACAAATTTTCGGCATTTTTTTTTTTTTGCCGAAAAAGGGAATTGCTACACTAATTTCGACCAGTGGCATAGCGTGAACCCCGCAGCCCCCGCAGCGGAGAGCCTTGCTGGGCGCCATCGCGTCACATTATGAAAATGTTTTGAATCAATTTTTTTTGGTTCGATTAAAACGGAAAATTAACGTAGTTTGTCAGTCTTTCCTATAAGCATTGAAGGCTGGCGCGCCAACTAAATAAAGAAATTTGCAAGCCGGATAGGATATGTCATGTCCGTACCATATGAGGGGTGGGGGGGGGGGGTAGGAAGGAATGAATAAACAGGCGCACCAATTCTCTTAATGAAATCATGCAAAAAATGCATGTTTAGCGCTACATATACTATACTCCACAAACGAAGGTTTGAAAACACCACTTTGTGTCCACATTTTTTCCTGTAAGGGGGAGGGGGGGGAAGGTTAAGGGGATCGACAGCCAGGTCATTAGCGCCAACCTCAGTCACAGTGCAGTGGTCCGGGTTGCCACTGCGCAGCACATTACAGAGGTGTTAAACAAACCCCTAGCCTAGATCTTATCACAGATCTTTACCTTGTACTCCAGCAAAAATTTTAAAACCCAGGACAGGAGAACAGACTTATCGCCTAATTGACGCCTAATTTTCTGTGGGGAAGGACCAAAATTACGCTTGCACCCCGCAATCTCGCTTCCCCTTCCAAGTTCCTCTGACATTGGCCCGGACCTGCACTATGTGACTGAAGACTAGAGTGTTTCTGAATTGGGCAAATATAAGCGTGGGGGGGGACACTTTGAACTTTCGTAGGGGGGGGGGGGGGCGTACGCCAGGCTAGCTACGCCACTGATTTCGACCTACAGAGCAAGAGCAACACAACAAAACCATCCAAGTTTTGCTTCTAAATAATAAAAATCCAATTCAGTTTGAGAAAATGAAAATTGAATTCAGCGCCAGCAGACGCACCCTCGTTTTGCAGCGACAGTGCTGCCATCTCTCGACCACTACTAGTTTTAATGAGCGAGTCTCATCGGGTGTTACGATCTTCGAAATATTTGGGTAGGTTGAATCATAGAGATTCATTAGTTGATTTCTCTTTAGGGGCGTCGGACGAACGTCTAACTGGAAAATCGTCTAATGGGTTAATTGTCTAATATCTGCCTAAATAAAAAGTCTGGAAAATCTTCTAAACGGAATATCGTATGACGATCCTACAATGGATAATTGTAATACTTTCAGCATTATTGGTTATTGTGATTTTCGTAGTTTTTTTGTAGCATGTTTATTTTATTTTTACTGTTATTATTTTTTTCTATGATGCACCTTAACTTTGCATTTAATAATAATAATGGTAATAATTGCATTTGCTAATAATGGTAGTTTTGCAGTCGTTATTAAAAATTGTAATAAAAATAGTAATTTAAAATAGATATTAAAATAGTAATACAAATAGTAATAAAAATGGTAGTAAAAATAGCTAATAAAATTAGTAACTTTGCATTTGCTAATAACGGTGGTAATACTTTATATTACTATTATTGTTTTATTTTTTCTACGATGCACCCAAACTTTGCATTTGTTGCATAAGTTGACATTTGTAATCTTGTGTTTTTAGTTACTTTTTATTATAGTAGCCAACAAGCCACAAGCAAGTGTTAGGTCTTGTGGGGTGAGGGCACATACGGAGTTTTGCACCGTTTGCCGGGTTTAATAAGCCAACATTCAGTTCAATTCAATTCGTCTAACTGCACTATAATATAGCTGCGGTTTCTGATGTTACATGTATAGCCGCAGCAAGCGCGACAGCGTGAGCGAGGTAGGGATGCTAGACGATTTTCCGTTATAAGAATTTCGCGCTAGACGATTTTACATTATACTGATTTCGTGTTAGACGATTTACCTTTACATTGTTATACTGTATACGTTCTTCCAATTATACGATTTTCCAGATAGACGATCATTCCTCGCCCCAAAATAGATAGCGACGCAGTTGTTTTTGTCACTATAGTTTGTTCTACATTATGTTTGCAGGAAATAGACTGTATGATGACACGTCTCCTTGCAGTTAGAGCGCAAAAACATGTGGATATCACACTTGTAGACTGTACACAGTATCTGTTAGAGTATACAAGTGGAATAGACCAGTGACATTTGCCGCCATATTGGCACCAGTATGGGTTTTGGAGGGCATAATTACAAGGTTCACTACATAAAAATGGAAGGAAAAACAACGGCAGAGCGGATTTCTTATGCTTAAAATAACATTGTTTTCTCCAACAACA
>JAHWFP010102630.1:0-20436 GCA_023313725.1 Lithobius niger | reverse complement strand
AGTGCTTACAACGATGTAGACATTAGTTCAAACGTTTAAGCTGCATGATGAAGATAGGAGACTGGATGTGAGTATTTACTATTTATTTCCAACAGATTCCTATCGAAAATTTGCAAAACTGAGAAGTATTGTTAGTGTAAGTTTGAGCATTTGTGTGTTTATATTTTTACTTTTATCACTCAAGTATGGCGAATTCTTTTCCCATGCTTTTGGCACCGAGTGATCCACAGAATTACCAGTTCTTGTAACAATAGGGACTGACAAAATTTGGGAGCACGGTGTCAAGGCACTGCTTGAATTGCAGAACAGAGGTGGCACGGATAACATGATGTGGTAGGTTATTTCATGTGTTCACCACACAAAAGGAAAAAGTGTGCTGACGAAGGGAGGTGTTGCTTCTCTGTTTGAAGAGTTTGGCTCCATGGTTGTGGCGGGTCACTGGATTAGAGGAGAGTGTGAACCAGTCAACTGAGGCCTGGTCTTTGCCGTTAAGTACCTTGAAAGTCAGGATGAGGTCACCTCTTACTTGTCGGTATTCAAGTTTCGGAATCTTGAGAGCTGCAAGTGGGTTTGAGTACGAGATATTCTTTTGCCCCGCGACAAGCTTCGTGGCACGTCTCTGGACTCATTCCAACTTGTCACGGTCTTTTTCGAGGCGGACCCACCAGGCCTGGCCTGCGCACTCCAAGATACTGCGCACCTTACTGCGGTACAGTAAAAGAAATATCTTTCTGGTAAGGGTCGAGAAAGTGGTCCGAATGATGGCAAGGGCCCCGTACGCCTTTGCAGTCACCATTTGAATGTGGGCAGAGAACAAGTCGCGATCAATGAGGACTCCTAGGTCCCGTTGAAGTTCTCTTTCTGGTAGAGCAATTCCAGGCCCCAAGTTATACTTTGCCTTGTGGTGTTGAACGCCAAACTTCACAACTCCACACTTGTCGCCGTTTAGGTCCATGTTTATGGCTTGAGTCCAGGGCACCATACTGGAAATATCGGCCTGGAGTTCGGCTGTACTTACTGGGTTGTTAGAGATAGCAAAGATTTTAGTATCATCTAAGAAAACGCAGTTATCTTTGTCGAGATGTTCAAACAAGGTGTTCATAAAAAGAATGAAGAGGAGTGGACCTAGCACACTACCCTGTGGGACTCCACTGTGCACTTCAACTTTGGCAGAAAGAAACCCCTCCACACCACATCGCTTGTGTCTTTCAGAGTAGAAGGCAGAGAGCCACGTAAGAAGTGCACCCGAAAAACCAGCATCACCATTTGGCTGAATGCTCTGCCGAATACCAGTAAACCTATGATATTGATTTAAAAATGTGTGACCTTACCGATTAAGGGTAGACACATTAGTTGACCAGATTTCCTGATGGTAAAACGTGATGAAACACAGGTAAAGGTGCACAACACACATAATCGCCTTTTGAAAAAACTTACCCGCCCCTCATAAAATCTAAAGTCTCGTACTAAGCCTTGAAAAAAGGCAGTTACCCGCAATTGTTTCTTTTTGTTGGAATGTTAGAAGACAGTTCCTCACAAACTAAAACCGTAATGGTTACCTAAACTTTTTTTTAGCAAAAATTGCGTGTGGTTTCGTACTTTGAAATCCATGATTCATCGTAGCACAGAATAGGTAACGTTTTTCATGTTTCCGCTAATTTTTGACAACCATATAAACACAACGTCGCTTGTCGTCTTCAGGCACTACACAGTGAGATGGTCTGTGTTTACATTTTTTGGTTGCTCATGGAACTGATGGTGGTCGTTTTTGTCGTGTTGCAGTTGGCGACCACCGATCCGTAAAGACTGTCTGGGAGCGAAGCTTCTGGTGGCTTCCCATTTTTCTTCCAGTAGAGAAGATAGGCGTGGGTGGATCAAGTTGAAGATAGTGGGGCAGGCTGTGGGTTGAATGTTCGTAAGAGGAATTTGTGCAATTTCAGATTGGATAATGCGATGGCCTCCAAGGCTGTCAAATGTTTGTCACGGTTGGAGTTGGAGTGGATCACTTTTTTAATCTGATCACATGCTATCTCATGTTTAGTGGACTCATGGTGCATTACCACCCCATTATCTTTGTCTCCTGACATGGTGGCTGTAATGTGCTCCATGTTGGCTTTCCTGTATGACATTAGTTCAAACGTGTGTAAATGTTGCAAACGCTTTTATTGTCCTGTTTTTTTTCCCCACGTGCGAGACGGTTTTGCTACTTCACTTAAACTTATGTGAATGTTGCAAAAGTTATTTACGCGCAGGATGCTCGAAAATAGGGCGAGGTTAGGTCCTTTAAGTGTTATAATTTACTTCCCCTGGTCAAAGTTGACAGTTTTTGATGGTAACCCATGCGTACTCGTTCTACCACCATTTCCACAAAGCATGTTCCAATTACATTTTGACCCAGTCAAAAATTAAATGCAGCTCTAGGCCTTCAAAAATTAGCTAAACAAAAATAGTTGGCTTAAGCTACGTACTTATTTTTTCTTGAACTTGTTCAAGCAAGATTGCTCTCATGCAAATTACTTTGTAATCATTAGGAAACCATCATAAGTGGGGAAACTCTTTTAACGCTTTTTTTTCTTTTCATGTTTTAGGATACACAGCTTTCTGCTTCTGAGAAGAAACCGTTAACTGATGTGGTAGTGATGGACGGGGCTGCTGGAGATGGTAAGGTTTAAGCAAGAAGAAAAACAATGTAAACAAAATATGTTTGTTAACGTAGAACTTGGCCGTTCTTTTGCTGGGGAACTTGGCTGCTTTTGGCTTTTTTGTAGTCTTTTTTTCATTCAGCGTAATGATAACTTTAAGTGGCTGTGAATATAGGCTAGTTTGATAATGACCAGTTGGAAATTGTATTTGTCTTCACCACCAAGAAGCAAATACCGTGGGTTGGAAAACTGGACAGTGCACAGATTTCGAGTAAGATTAATGCTATGATAAAAGGACTACTTGGTTACGTCTGGTGGACTTCGGACCACATGAACTACTAAGTCCACACGAGAAGTAACCAAGTCCATGTCAGGGCTAAAGTAGGTTTATTCCAGTCCACACGGCCAGTATAGAGGTTCAGTGTAAGCTCAGACAGCTTAGAAGGCTTCACCCTTGGCAGTGCAGAGGAGAGGAGTGTTGCTGGGCCAGAGCCCAGCAGGCGAACTGACCAGCTAACACCAGGGCACCTGCTTATAAGGCAGCAGGTAGTACAAGCAAGCCACCCCAGATGCCGCTCACTCTCTCACCTGCACTACTGTGGCTCCACCTACATACGGGTGTAATAGTACAGCACCCACGTAACTATAAATACACATGCAGACAGGAACCGTAGTTGGCCTAAATCAGTTACATAATCTTAGTGCACTAGCACTACTTAGCACATACCACATACATATAAGGATCATACAGTATTAAACAACTCTACAATAGCTAAAAGGTGCAACAAGCATCATAATACTGGCATACAGGGCAGGGTTGGCATGGTATTTACCAGGGGGGGGGGGGGGTTTACCAGGTTTTTACCGCCCCGGGATAAACTACTTTTTCCCAGTTAGACACAAAAATAGGTGCATAACGTGTAAAATATATGTAATTAGTATTAAAAATTAAAAAGTGTTAAATATTGTTAAAAGTGTCTTCAATTCAAAAGATTAGATTCAAAATATGTTTGCTGATGCAACGTTTACATAGGAAAATGAACATAATTGAATTGTGTGTTATAAGTATAAAAATAATAATTAAATTACTATAAATTCTCATAATGATTTTTTATTGACAATTTTTGTATGAATTGCCATACGGGTTACGGATGAGGACGTAACATGCAATTAGTCTTACACAAAAAAATTTCACACACCAAGTCACTCTTCTCTACCATTTGGGGTCCAATCGGCCACGCAGCATCCTATAGCAAAACACCAACTTAAGTTTCTGTGTTAGTAGTTTCACTACATTTTGTTACTTGAGTTTTCATTTCAAATAGAATTATTAAGCACTACTATTACTGCTAATGAGCAGTTAGGCTCCACAGATAAAAAATGCATGTAATAAAAAAAATAATTATCAAAAATAACATTTTTCCCACTTAGCTGGTATTTACCAGGTTTTTACCGGTATTCACCAGTGCCCTGTCCAAAACTAGTTTTTTCCGGGAAATTGCCAACCCTGATACAGGGGTCCTTACACTACATAATATGGCCTTAACGAATAACAGCTTAGCACTATTCCTTCCTCGAGAAAAAATTCATCCCTAATTTTTAATATCAACAGTGACACTAAAGAACAAGACGAATAGCACCATTCATTAGTTTAACCTACAGGTTTTAATAACAAGTTGCTATTGCTGAGTGTGCGCTAAAATCTTTTGAGCAATCACTTATCAGGTTTAGAATCCACAGATCTTTATGCATTTTGACCAGAAATACATATTTAGTAAATATCTGGGCCATATTGTTACGTATGAAAACTTCTTTCACATATTAAAATCTGTAACCTTCACCACACATAAAAAAAATGGATTCGTTTAGTGTAAAGTTAAAAAGCAATTTAGCGACTTACAGTAATTCTTTTCATCAAAAATCAATGAACCCCACTCTTAACAACTGCAATATCATGCCAAGTTACTGAGAATTCCTCTAAAAACAGATGAGATTATTATCATGAAAAACTACAGAAAATCATTTAAATTCTTCTAGACAACTTTGCTTAAAATTGGCATGTACATTCGCTTATTTCATTGGGTAGCTACTCTCAAATTGCGTAAATGCAGCCTTACGTCACAAATTCACTTGCAGCAATGCATTTTTAGACTAGACGGAGAAAATACTTAACAATAGCCAAAAGCATGAATTCGAACGTCACTCTTTTCATGTGTACTCGCTAGCTGACTGACTCCATCCGATTTTGTCCAGCCTACCCAAAAGAGGAAAGAACATTACGGCTTCTTAATCATCAGAATTTTGACGATGCTTAGACAACAAGAATCATTTATCCACTTAGGACTTATTCAAGATCAAGACCTACATTTCAAAAAAAAAAAAAAGCTCATGATTTGTTCGTTTCTTCCCCATCGAAAATTCTTTTTTACAACTCGAAGAAATCTATGTTGGTAACCTCATTCCAATGATCACTATCAATTCAAAATTATTACCGTTCATCGTTAATTATGATGATGCACAATGACTTCAAGATTTCGGAGCAATAATTCCTTCTACAAATAGAGGGAGGGAGGGGTTTCTACGTACTTACAAGTAACTATCTTTTTATTAACACACAAAATCTCTATTAGATCCTACATTTCCCATACAAAACTTTCCTTTCTTACTTATTTCTTTCCTTAAATCTAAATTTCTCAATTTAAATTTTGCTAACCCAAGATCCAAGATGTTTTTCTGATTTTACAAGCCATTCAATGCATTCTCTCAAAAAGAAATTAGTTAGAAAATACTACTAAGTCTCCCCCTTTTATCATAGTATCATTAATTTTACGTCAGTAAATACAGGCTAAAAAAGGGGTTAACCCACTACAAATTGCAACAAAATGTTTCATGGTTGTTCCTGACTGTAAAATGCGTGCTGAATTCGAAAAAAAAAATTGTTATCCACGCTATGTCTGAATGGCTCATCTAGCTCATGTTGGGCCGTTTTCGGTCATTTTGGCTAATTTAATACTTATAGCAACTTAACCTTTCAATTACTGTCGCGTCGTTTATAATTCAGCTGGATTACAGGCTAAAAAAGGGGTTAACCCACCACAAATTGCAACAAAGGGTTTCATGGTTGTTCCTGAGTCATCCGAAAGTTGGGACTCTCTTCTTTGAATCAAAAGCAATGAAAACGATCTACCACTATTAGGGACCGAACCACGCCTGTTTTACTAGGGGATGGTATCACAGTTACCGTTCAAAATAAAGACAGATGCAAACCTATTTACATTGCTTTTTGGACTTATATGTGAGACTACCAGAGCAGGGAATAGAACCCACGACCTTTGAAACCGTCCATAGGCAGTATTTCCTTTTAGCCTTGTTAGTATGGCTCAGCGGTAGAACTTCAGCCGTTGGTTTCAAAGGTCATGGGTTCGATTACCCCGCTCAGGCAGAGTGACGTATAAATCCTAAAGGCAACGTAAATAGGTTTGCATTTATGTTGCCTTTTGGACTTGAGCGGGAAATCGAACCCACGACCTTTGAAACCAAAGGCGGAAGTCCTACCGCTGAGTCATACTAACAAGGCCAAAAGGAAACGTCTATAGGCATCGTTTCCTTTTGGCCGTGTCAACATGGCTCAGCGATAGGACCCCTACCTTTGGTTTTCGATTCCCCACTCAGGCAGTCTGACATATAAGTCCAAAAGGCAACGTAAGTAGGTTTGCATCTGTATTTATTTAACTCTTGTTGAGTCTTTGGCTTTCTGTGTGTAATACCGTTCAAAGGTTGACAATGAGAAAAAAATTGAACGGTTACTGTGATACCAGCTGTTAGTAAAACGGGCGTGGCTCGGTCCCTAATTATAGTGGTAGACCCTTTTCATTACAAAGGACAGGATGCACCCACGCAATCAACGCCGCTCTGCCGACAAGACCAGCGTTATGAATCGGCTGAATTCCACGCGCAGCACTGTCTGCATTCCGCCGTTTTCCTCTAAGTCCACTTCGGCCTCGTCCTTCCAAGCGGCAACCGAGCAAGTTTTTTTCCCGATTGAACCGAAACTTCCACACAACGAAAATTTCACGCATCACTGCAAAACCTTGGAGACAGCCGGGAAATCCTCTTCACGCCGCCTCCCTCCAACCTGCGCCCCTCACCAACTGCTTTCTCGGCCCTGCTAGCCCTCCCCTGTCACTGCCCGTTACCTTGCCGAGTGTCGTTGCAAGTTTTCCGGAGCTCCAGCCATCGTTGCAGCCATTTAGGCCTCTGTCACCGATGTATTATGAGTGCCTGCTGTTTCTCTTCCACCATAATGCAGCTACCATCCCTTGCCAGCCAGTATTGCAGCCCTCTATGACTTCAACTGCCTTCTGCCCCTCACTGCTCTGCCAACCTACCGACCGTGATTCGCTGCTCTGCAAATCCAAGCCCGTCACGACTTGTTGCACCCTGTTGTGTTTCAGCATCAGACGTCACTGGCTGCTGCTAACCATCGCCCGTTGAAGCCTGCTGCCTACTATCGTTGCAGCTCTTTCGGACTTGCATCCTTCTCAACCTGCTGATTGCCGCAGCCATTATCACAGCCTCTTGACTGTGTTCTTCGCTGCTTCTGTTCCTCTTCAACCTTCTTCCCTTGACTGCGTTCTTCGCTGCTTCTGTCCGTCTTCAACCTTCTTCAGCAGCTATGTTTTTGTTTTAGCTGTCTCTGGCCTGCTGTTCCTCGCCACCGATCGTTACTGCTCTTTGGACCTGCCGACCATCTATCGCCAACCTTCGTTTGCAGCCCGCTTAATGTTCATCCTCCATAACTAGCCTACTGTCCCTCACCGACTTTCATTGCAGTTCTTTTGAATCTTCGCCCATCGCTGCCTGCTGTCCGTCACCATCCATCATCGCAGATTCTTCGGACTTTTGTTTGGCGGCCTGCTGTTCCTCGTTGACAATCATCGCAGCTCTTCGGACCTTTGTCATTTGCTGTCTGCTGTCCCTCGCCAACCATCATTGCAGCTGCATCGGACCTTCACCCTTCGCTGACTGATGTCCCTCACCAGCTATCATCGCAGCCCCCGTGGACCTTCACTCTTCGCTGCCTGCTGTCTCTCACCATCCATCATCGCAGTTCTTCGGACCTTTTTTGCTGTCTGCAGTCCCTCGCCAAGCATGTTCACAGCTCCTTCGCTGCCTGCTGTCCCTCACTGACCATCATTGCAGCTGTCCGGTCTTCATCCTCTGCTGCCTGCTGTCCCTCACCGGCGTTCATTGTAGCTTCTTCATTGAACTTCCATCAACCTCACCACGCGTCCATCAGTAGTGCATCCTTCGTTTTGTTCATATCTCGTCACAAACGATCCTTCGTTCCTTCATTGATCCTCCATCATCCTCAAGATTGGCCAACAAGCTTCTAGCTGCTGTGCATCTTTCTCTGAAGGGTCCTTTGTTCTGGTTCATCCTTCGCCACAAAAGATCCGTCACTCCTTCATTGGTCTTCTATCAACTTCACGCTTATCATCATGCTTCCATTATCTTCACATCTCTCGCCGACGGATCCTTCATCCGTTGCCACAAAAGATGCTTGCCTTCTCCATAGTTTTTCCATCAACTTCAAGCTCGGCCAACAAGCTTCTAGCTGCTGTACATCCTTCGCTTACGGATCCTTCGTTCTGGTTCATCCTTCGCCACGAAAGATCCTTCGCCACGAAAGATCCTTCGCTCCATTATTAATCTTCCATTAACCTCACGTTTACCATCATGCTTTGTCAACTGTGCATTCTTCGTTTTTGCTCATCCTTCGCCACGAAAGATCCTTACACCCCTTCGTTGACCATCCATCAACTCCAAGCTTAACCAATGAGTCACCATTGGCTGCACATCCTTTGCCGACGGATCCTTCGCCTCAAAAGATCCTTCACCCCTTCTTTGACCTTCTATCAACTTCACTTGAACCAGCACACTACCTTCAACGGTACATCCTTCACTCAAAAGATCATCTGTTAGGTTCATCCTTTGCCATGAAAGATCCTTCGCTCATCGCAGCTTCTTCCGACCTTGGTTCTTTCGCCGGTCGCTGTCCTTCACCAAATTGATCACCCAGCAGGAATGATCCCATTCTCGCACTGAATTGAAGGCTATCCACAGTGTTTGCCTTTATTTTATGCATACCATTGCTGTCAAATCTGTCCACGTAACCAAGCATATGACCATATGACACCACTTCCATTGGTCTTTTTCGGGAAGTTGAACCTCGAGTGATAAGGAGGATCCAGGAACTGAATGCAAGAAATTTACAGGTAGTATATATTTTCCGTTAGGCAAGAGAAACCAATTTTGACCCCCCCCCGGTAAAAATTTGGCTTTTTTTGGGGATTTGGTTAGGATCCTGATTTGATCCGGCAAATCTTGTAAATTATCTGGATCCGGTACGGATTTGGTAGTAAATTCTGTCAAGCCTTACTTATAATTATCTTCATGAAATGGTTCTGCTACGTAGTTATTTCTTATTACTCGTGGTGCAATGCAAAATCTCTTTTTCTGTCTCTTTAGGTCAGGCAGTTGTCACTGCAATTGAGACTACATCAAAAAGTGCAGTGGTTAAAGACTGTCCACTAGATGCCAATACCAAAATGGCCTTAACTTTGACGGGCAAAGAATCAAAAGCAGATGTTCGAGCACGTTATTGGGCTTTTTTGTTTGAGAATTTAAGACGAGCTGTGGATGAGATCTATAACACGTGTGAAACAGACGAGAGTGTTGTGGAGTGCAAGGTAAGTGATTGTTTTTGCATCTCGCTTCGTATAACATTGACGACTAGGGTGACACAAGGTTTAATCTGCTGTAGGAAGTGGTGTTAGTGCTGGAGAATTGCACCAAAGAATTCACGGCCCTTGTTGACTGGATCAACTTAAAACAAGAATATGACAATACACCGGCTCCAGACAGGTAGGCGGATGTTAAGTGGTTAAAGAAAACTAAAATTATCCTTTTAAATTATCCTTTTAAGTTGGGTTTTGTTTTGTTACGCAGGCCAACTTCTTTGGCATGGGAAGTACGCAAATCCTCTCCTACCAAGAGTCCAGCTGTTCGCGCTCTTAATTTTGATAAATGTGTTAGCAGGTAAGGATGTTTTTAACTTTAGAAAGGCATTATTGAAAAGGATGCAAATGATGAACTCTGTGCTGCACTTAAGTGGCACTATTACCAATTGAAAGTCTGCAGAATCTGACAACTTCTTGCGCTACAGTAAAACCTCTTTAATACGAACTTTAAGGGGACTGCTAAAAATGTTCTTATTAACCGTAGTTCTTATTAAACGGACAGGAGAAATTGGACTGCAACTTTAAAAGAATGTAGCCTACCGGTATACGGTATTTTCTTTTCATTCGTTCTTGACCGTAGCGCTTGATCAAACGGACGAAACTCTTATCACTTTCCAAGATGGAGCCAACTAGCGATTGACGTTTTGCGTGAAACGAAACGAAATTTAAGGGGGTGGGAAAAGAAACCGTTACGAACATCAAATTCGTAAAAATAAGCTACAATTGTAAATATTTGTTCGTCTTATCCATACTTTGGTATTAACAGAGTTCGTTATAGCCGTATATATTTAGTGCTGACTGAGTAGCTGACCAACCAAAATCTTGAAAAAAGTTCTTATTAAGCGGGAATTCTTGTTATCCGAGTTCTTATTAACGAGGTTATACTGTATCTAGTACTAGCTTGCATCAAGCGAAGGAATGCACAACGCCATATCCTTTAATGAAAGAACCCACTAGCCTTGTTAATTATAAATGAAAATTTGGTACGTTCTCGTACACCTTGGAGAAAGCTGTAATGGTTAACAATGTAAGTGCCACTAGATACACCACAATATTTTACGTACGATTTTCAATTGGTGCTAGTGCCAGTCTAACTGGAGTAAAATTGTTGGAGCTGTTTAAATGATCGAAGCGATTAATACTATTGATCATGCTCTTTTAATTTATAAATGTATCAATATGGGCCGGAGAGGTAAATGTGCAAATATTTTGAAAAATTATCTAAGTAATAAATAGGCTAAGACAAATTTCTTCTGAATATAGTGATTGTGAAGTGATTCTATTTGGGTTGCCGCTGGGCTCTCTGCATGGGCCACCTATTTTTTTATTTATATAACTTATATGCATCCTTACGTCTTGTACGTTTAGATTTCGAAGGAAAAAGATAGTATTCATTTCAATATCTTTTCAAATTTTTGACAGTGGTTTTTCTGGAGTTGGAGGGGCTCAGAACGACTGTCGTCTTCAGGCTTCTACATCACCGCTCTCTTCGTCCTGACCTTTCTTCTGCTAATTGAATGCAACGCGGGGCCATAGCATCCAATATTTGCAGGGCCGCTACACCATTTTTCCTGCAGCAACTTATTAAACTCACTCTCAGCAGAAACTGGATGCTTTGGTTTGAACGTACAAACGGACACGATTAAGAGGGCGTTGATGTAGTAGCCTGAAGACCATCGTTTCGAGCCTCTCCAACTCCTGAAAACAGAACGTCAAAAATTTGCAAAGATATTGGGATGAATAACATCTTTTTCTTTTGAAATCTAAGTGTACGAGATGTAAGGATGGACTTAAATTTCCAAAGTAAGTGATGTAACATTTTTTAATTAAATGATATGGAAGATTTGATGGAGTACACAAAACAGTTTTTGTTTGCTGATGACATCATCTTGATTTGTTGGAATGAATCTTATACGAGTTATTGATGAGTGATGACAAAACTCCAGCAGGAATTTGATTTACTAAATGAATAGTTTGTGACGAGTCATGTTATTTATTTAGTGAAAGGGAAAAAATTCTTTATTCTTAGTTCATCACATTTGCTGATAGAAGAGATGGAACTTTATTTACCCATAATGAAAGGTGTAATGTCAAGCAGTGTTTCCTGATTTGTAAAAAATTGTTAAATATTGAGACGCCAGTATATCCGGGACTTACTATTAGCTCAAATTGGTCTTTAAACAACATAGGCTATTATGAAAATCTTGTGGTCAGAATCAGAAACATGATTTCAAAATTATACTTACTTGACAAAATTCTTGACCAGAAAAATAAAATCACCCTGTGTTTCACGTGGGTGGAGTTGAGACTTCTGATAGTTTGGCCTCTTGAGACGACTCTTGAGAGTTCAGAAAGTTCAAAACGTTTTACAGCTGCCATTCATAGGCCTAAATACTGGTGTCTAACTTTTGAGTAGAATGGAGCCCCATACAAGAAGTAGTTTCTGCTTTTTAGCTTGCTGCAGCCAGTCCGGTTTTGAGCTTGTTAATTTCCCGTCGGCCTATGCTCTCATCCACACATTACTCTCTAGTCTTCACTGACGAGCCCAAACAAGGGTGAAAGGGTCTATCTGGAGATCTTTATGGGTGAGAGCAGCTTGATTTAAGAGAGACTCTTCAAAGTTGTAATTTGAAAACTTGTTAATTATGTAAGAATTTAGGAATAATTTAAATTTGAAGAGTTGAGAGATTATGAATTCGACAAAAACAAATTTAAAGTCTCTCAGCTTAAGAGTAATTATTTTAGAAACTCAACCTATAAAATATAACGTCATGATTTTGGGAAGAGACATTGTTGTTACACAACACTACTTTTTAATACATTGCCTGATGACATTTTCCATTTTAATTACTTTAAACATTTTACAAAAAAGTCCGTAACGTTGACGCTCATTACTGTGGAACACTGCATTAAATTTACTTCCAATAGAGTGGAAATTCTCCATATTACGCTTACTCCCACACTCCAGATAGTTCCTTATCTAGCAAATTTTCGGGCTCTTCAAAAGTAAGTTTATCTTCTGTTTACATTCTTCGTTGTGAACACTATCGCCATCCGAGTTTGAGATCGCCACTTCGCGTAGCCTCCTGAATTTAGAAGGCCATTTGTCACTGCCAAGCCTCACGTCTTCAGTTGGCCGTTCCCAAGCTCTCAGTTTCCATTTTGCATTCAGTTGTTTTCTCAGGTCGACTCCAATTAGGTTAGACACTTGAGGGGAGGAAGGGCCCTGTACATTCATCAGTGGTACGTTTCCAATTGAAACATACCACTGATGACTATACAGGGCCCTTCCTCCCCTCAAGTGTCTAACCTAATTGGAGTCTATCTGCGAAAACAACTGAATGCAGAATGGAAACTTAAGAGGTTGGGAACGGTCTACTGAAGACGAGAGCCTTGGCAGTGACAAATGGCCTTCTAAATTTGGGCGGCTACGCGAAACGTCGATCTCAAACTTGGATGGCGATCGTGGTCACAATGAAGAATGTAAACAGAAGATATACTTACCTTCGAAGAGCCTGAAGAAGACTCAGTTGAAAATTTGCTAGATAAGGAACTATCTGGAGTGTGGAGGTAAGCGTAATATGGAGAATTTCCACTCTATTGGAAGTAAATTTAAACATTTAAAACATTACTTTCTTAACAATAGAAACTTAAAAAAACTTTTATATATGTGAATGTTTTTGTTTTTATATTTCATTCATTGCTGCGCACACAAGTTCGACAGAACTTCGGGTAGCCTTTTCAATAAATTTAAGAATTTTCTATAAATTTATAAAATAAAAAAAAAATTATATGTGTCATCCTAATAGGATTTTTATTAACTAGTGATCTTCATAATTAGTAGTGAACTGAAGACTGTCAAGGTGAACCTTTCATAACAACTACTGTAAGGAGTGCAAGACTATAAAACCTTTGAGTTCATTTTAATTGGAACTTCACTCTGCATTCAACATAGTATAGCAAAAAATTTCAATTGTCAATTTTTTACAGTCTGACTCGCATGCAATAATTTGAAAGAATAGATGTAAAATTGTATTACTCATTAAAGTTAAGCTACTGTAATTTAAATGTAAATACCTATACCTGTCGAGTTTTCAAAATAGAATCCAAGGATTGCCCTTAGGTAGTTACTGGTACATTTTTTTTTTTTAACTTAATCATTTGAATTTTAAACTACATTGAAATCTACAGGAAAGAGGAAAATAGCCAAACAGTGAAAAGCATACACTAGAAATAGTAAACCACCTTTTAGGTACTTACTTTTAGTAGGAGTGGTGTAACTTGGATTCATATTGGCAAGCCAGTCTATCCCCAGATGATTGACATGGCACCATAACAAGTGACTTGTGATATGCCCACTCTTCCATAGGTGACTTACTGTACTGAATTATTTCTAGTGTATGATTTTTGGTGTTTGGCTTCTTTTCATCTTTCCTTTATATAATTTACAGCGATTTGTGTATATTTATTTAATGCATGGAAGTCGTTAAAAATTCTGAAAGCTACTATTGAAATTAACTTGCTATATGCACTATGTGTACTCCTCCTTTATTTTTGTGTTGAGAACTTGTTTGTTATGAAAGGAACAAACAACAACAAACTTGTTGATTTCTCATGCAGTGCGACTTCACGTATTGAAATGAAGACTGTGTCTGTGTCTGTACAAACTGAACGTAATGCTCCTTCTGCTGAGCCCATTGTTACCCCAAAAACAGTAGTTACACCTTCAAAGTCAACTTCTAATAGACCCATTACTAAGCCGACAGTTGGAGTGTGGCCGGGCTGTAGTCAGGTGTTCAAGGCAAGAACACAAGGGGGACAACAGACACTACTAGATACTACCATTCGAGGGCCACGTTATGGAAGGGGAGGGATGTTGAATCGTCAGCAGCGCCCTGGCATTTCTCCGTCCATTCGTTCTTGTGCACCCAACAGTTTCACTAACCATCAAAACAAGCCCATAATCTCAACATATCACGCCAGCCAAACTGCTGCACTTATGAAGGGACGGGCCGTTGGGGAGGATCACACAGGAGGCTCTACTTCATCTCTTAGCAGTACTTCTTCTAGTGGTAAAAGCTGGGCAGACAAGGTAAAGGGGCCATCAGCGGAGCCAAAACCACCACCTCCACCCATTACTAGTGAACAAGGTAACGTATATTTATAACATTTGTATGTATCGCAGAATACATTTTGAGCATTAGTCTTGTAAGAAAGAATTCGTTTGGTTTTGCAGACGATTCAGAAGGATGGGAGACAGTTCATCATGGCAAAAGCAAATCCAGATCATCCCCACCCAAGCGTTTGCCTGACAGTAATTTATCACGTTCACCAAAGAATGCGGATGTGGCACGATCGCTTCCATCACTTCATTCTCAAGAGAGCAGCTTCGATAAGCGAAATGTCTCAATGGTGACTAAACGGAGTATAGGAGACCGTGACAATTCGGTGAATGGAAAGCACGAGAGAGCAAAGTCCTTCCCAAGCATCGGTGAATCTGATACGTTGCCTTTGCCTCATGATTCAGTTCCAGAAGAAGATCAAAATGGAGATGAGTCTTTGGGTACTGTCGTTCCACCAACATCAGTAGATGATGCTTCTCGTGAAGATGGTGTGACATGCCAAAACGATGAGACGGTGCTAGTTGCTCCCAAAAGTACAGATGGGCAAGGTGATGAAAGTACCACACCTGCAGCTCATGAAGTGGCAGCTACCATTATTACTACTGAAGAAGTTTCACAGAATTTAGCTAATGAAAGTGAAGCTGTAGAACCTAAAGAGTTACGTGATGATATCTGTGAATCAACTTGCATTGCATCCTCCAATGAAGTAATTGATGTGTCAGATGATGCTTCTACTCCACCTTGCCTAGATGGTGAGCTATTGAGTCAGGTTGAGAATTCAAGCAGTCCTTTCGAAATGCCTGATGAACGAAGTGATGAAGACGATGGACTTTCCTCTCCGTTTGATGATGTAAGTTTTTTTAGGGAAATTTTTTTTTGTATTTGACCCAATCAAAAATAATCCAGGTAAAATGGTGCGGGACATGTCTGAGGGCACATAGAAGAACATTCTGAGAAGCAAACGATTTTAAACACAAATTTTAAAATCAAACAATTTAAACCTGAACTCTGTAGTTTAAATTGTTAAGTTAGCAATTCTGGTATCAGGAAAGATTTTGACCAAACTCTAGCATTAATGTAGATTAGAGTGTTAAGCTGTGACACCATAGTCTTCATTGTCTAAAATTTTTCTGATATCATTTGGTGCAGTCTTATTGAAAAAGTATTATTTGGTTTATATTACCATAATTTCACGGGTTATACGACTTTTTTTCTTAAAAAATTGGGTCTGCGGGTTATACAAGAGTTTTTTTTGGCACGCTAAAGCAAAAAAAAAAAAGCGACATTTTAACACTGCTTAAAATAAGTTTTTACTATCCTAAAATACTTACCTTCAGTAATATGTGCTAAAATCGCTATTTTATGCTTTTGTCTGCTGGCGGGAGCTATATGGTACTAGATTGAGATCAAATGGTGTATTTGATTGATTTTGAGCAATGATAGCATAAAATAGCGATTTTAGCACATATTACTGAAGTAAGTATTTTGTTGATAGTAAGAAACTAATTTCTCAATAAGTCCAAACGTTCACCTACTTACGCTGCAGTGATACAAGTCACGTGAAAATAGAGTTGAAAATAGTAATTAACCCACTTTTTGCCATGCATCTCTTGTAATAATTCATGAAAACTTGTTGGTATTGTTTCAAGATTTCAATTGCTTTAATTGTTAATATCGAAATTTGAAACCAACTTGTAATTAATAGCAGCCAGTTTCGTTGTGCGTTCGAGCATCAGGTGGTTGATCGTTTACTCAGCGCTGGTCAATTTCCTGTTCCTACACAAAGAGAATAGCGCTTGGAGCGCCTAACCGATAAGCTGCTATATCGTGCGCTAGGAATGGAGTTTTTCGCAGACGACTGGTCGTGCACTGCTGGTTATTTACGGTACCAATCGTTAAACGTGGTAAAAGATATTCAACATAAAGGTTCGTTTAAAGTTCGTACTGTGGAACATGATGAAATTCCGAAAAACTCAATTCACTAAAAAATCACGCACATTTCCACAAACTAGAAACTTACTACTATGTCCAGCAAATTTTCAACAACTAACTGTTGTGATCATCAGGCTTTTAAAGTTGATTTAGTCCCTGATCACATCTTGCTTCAACGTTGTTTACAAGTGCCGTTTTCGAACTCACCGACAATCGTGGCTTACTCTAACCGGCCTCGATTACCGGAGAGTTCGAAAACGGCACTTGTAAACAACGTTGAAGCAAAATGTGATCAGGGACTAAATCAACCTTTACAGCTTGATGATGACAACAGTTAGTTGTTGAAAATTTGCTGGCCATAAGAGTAACTGTCTAGTTTGTGGAAACGTGCGTGATTTTTTAGTGAACTGACTTTTTTGGAACATAAAGGTAGTATGCAGTACTAAAAGACAAAATAGCTTTTATTTTATCTTGGATAACAAGTTAATAAATGTGTTGGAAGGCCAACAGCCTGGCATTACAGTATGCACTGCTGAGGTCGTTCAAACTTCGTTAAAACTTGTAGATTACCTGTGGGTTATACAGGGGTGTGGATTACACGAGAGTATTTTTACACAATTGCCTTTTTTTAATGGTGTGGGTTATCTGGGAGGCGGGTTATACGCGTGAAATTATGGTAGCTATAATGCATGATAATGTGGTATTGGAACATAAAATCGGTCTATTTTGGGGTAAATTACCGCACAAAAAAAAACAGATGATATAAATGTTTACCTATTTATTTCAATCCATACAAGTAAGCATATCAGGGGATTTATTTAGAACGTTGTTCACGTTAAGTTTGTTCTGATTAATTGTGTTAAAGTGTAGGTTTGCAACCGTCTGGATTGGATTGGAGAAGCTTGCTCAGCCGAGCGTTAGCGTGTGCACTAATAATGTGTAACACTTCAGACCCTAACTATATTTACTAGTTTTGTCGTTACTAGTTGGCAGTACTAGCATGTTTACTGTACAGTGATGTTTTGAAATTTAAATGTTTAACTTAATTAGAAGTTTATTTTACGTGCACTCTCAGGTTGAAATTGACCTGAATAACGTTTGTAACTCTGTTGCTAGCCAATGCAACTGTTTGGCTGTTACTTTGTTTATTTTGCCAATGTTTTGGATTTTAGGACTTGGAATCTGCAATCATGGAAGAAGAAAGTCTGCAGAAACAGCTGGAGGAAGCTCAGAAGGCAGAAGACGAAGACCCCGATTGGCATGAACTTCATCAAGAAAGTAAGTCTGTACTTAATTTTCACTTAGAAGTTATTACAAGTGAATTCAAGACTGTGACAGAAATTCACTTACGATAAAGCAAACTTTTAAGTAAATAGTTCTTTAGAATTTCGTTAATTCCGTACGTGCTGAAAATTCCTGCCATCCAGCCCACGTTAGGTATTTTCAATCAAGGCATCCAGTAGTGTGGGTGAAGGGGTGCGGGGGGGGGGAGGTTATCCTTTACCTCTTTCCCCAAGATACTAGAGAACAGTACCCGCCTGTAGTTGGGATTCGCGAGTGAAACCGTGAAGCTTTCACTCACAACTAAAAAGCTGTTTCATTCCTAATTCCAGCGATTGCTAAATATGGTGGAACATTTTCCTTTAGGCAGGCACAATAGAAATAACATTTCCTCATTGAGCAAGTACACAAAATGGACTAGAACTAGAATGCCTAGTCGAAAGTCGACTGCAGCTGACGGGAAAATTGTATTTGTATTTCACACTGGATTTAACATTCCGCGTAATAGAAGTAGGCATCTTTAAAAATGCCCACCAAGATAATGTTTAAAAATACTCTGAAAAGTTTGGAAAAGAGTGTTCAGGATGTATGCAAATCCTGTTTATAGTAATCCTAGCTGAAGTCTGCATATTAGTGTTACTTTTCCTTTTTATCATTATAAGGTTTATCTTTAAAGAATTTGCCAATGATTGTATGGACCGTTGTTTAAAAGTATAAACAAGTATTACGTACTGTACTAGAAAAAAAAGAAGCCTCATGACCTGTTTTCATAAATAAGTACGGTATTCATTTAGTTCTGTAATAATAAACTGAACTCCTTGAGTATATTGTAGCTATTTTGTTCCTAGATTAAGAGGTAATACTTAGGTTTTAAGAAGTTTGTAGCTTTAAAAATATCAAAACGCAGATTTTTTACTTTGAGTGTGTCCAGCAAATTTGTAAGCTTTTCATCCCCTTAAAAGCGACCAAAAATTTGCTAATACCGAACGGTATTTTGTGTTTAAGAATGAACAAAGATAACGGAAATCAAGCTTACGAAGTTTGTAGCTTCTTTGTGGTGTTCGTAGCTTGCAAGCTATCTGCCAGCAAGCTATCTCAAGTGGCCTTGGTCATCCTTTTTGTAGTTATTCTTGTTAGCCACTAGGTGACAAACCATCTGTGCATACACTATGTAAGGTGCACTATGGGTAACCAGAATGCACCACGGTACCTTACGAATAATCTATAAAAGCCTCGGCCAGGGACATTTACCTGGCGCCAGTCAATCCAACAGCTTCTGCTTCCTAGAAGTTCTTTCAAGGAAAGACTTCAGGGTGTCACCTCATGCCGAACTCAATCTATGCAATATGCAATGACTAACTTGTCAGCTGTTAGTTGCTGGTGATAGTGACCTCCAAGCTCCGATAGCACTCGTGCTATGAACCACCACGTGCATAAGTAAAAGTCCTAAGACAGAATTTATTGTATTTTTAGCGGAAGAGCGCCTTGGCCAGCAGTTGGCTGCTTTATCTTGGGGCGATCGCATGGATGAGATCGAAGCAGATCTGCGCTTACCAGGACATGCATTGCATATGCACGAAAAACTGTCATCCCCCTCTCGCAAGAGGTATTAAAAAGAAAAGGTGGTTGGAGAGTTAAGCTCAAAAGATGGCTAATCCTTTGTTTCTTGTTAGATCTCTCTCTGAATCGATTCGCCGCCATGAAGAGAAGCAAGCTAAGGCTCAAGAGCAAAGAGAACGTTTATTAGAGGAGAAGGCCCAACGTCTACGTGATTTATCCAAGAAAGTGAGTATGACTAACACAACAGTTTTCAAACCTGAAACATTGTTAATTTGATAGAATGGATGTATTACCAGGTAGAGGAAGTGCGTGTGTGGAAAGAAGAGTTACTGCTGCGCCAACGGACTGTTATGGAGCGCAAGCTACAACGAGCAGAAGAAAAGAGACGACATCAACTCCAGCTGATAGTGCGGAAGGCCCATGACGAGGAAGAAAAAGTATGTGCTAAAATATAGATGGTTAAAACATTTATTTGTCCTGTTAAATAACGCGTAAATGTTTAGCTGTCACTGTCGTTCGAAAAGTAAACTTATGCACCAAAAGTCATAATTTTATAAACGTCATTAGCGTGCTGAAAAACGCATGTAGGTCTACCTCGTTGTGCAGGAATGCTGCCGGTGTGATGAAATGTGAAAAACGTGAAAATTTGCCAGTGGTAATTAAAAAGAAATGTGAAAAATACAAGTGCAGGTGTGAAAAAAAGGCAAAACGCACAAACGAAGTAAAGACAAACAAATTATCCGCCCTAATTTTAGGCCCGGAATTACTTAGGCATATCTATGGTTAGAAGACGAAAAAAAAATTGGCTGGTTTATGGGCGTATTCGCTTTGAAGTCTCCTTCATTCTCTTGAGTGTAATTACTGAGGAATTGCAATAGTTACTGGAAAAGAAAAATTCTTCTTTAGTTATTGTGAAACTGGTGTCATTTATGAAAACGGAGAAATAGTGATAAAAAAATGAAAAGTAGGTGTGTGAAAAATGTGGAAAAAAAATAAAAAGCAGGTGTGTGAGAACTGTGAAAAAAAGCTGGTACTCCCGGCAGCACACCTGTTGTGGGACAATCATAAATATAAAAGAAGATTCTACAAACCTAT
>JAHWFP010102629.1:10473-27926 GCA_023313725.1 Lithobius niger | reverse complement strand
TTTTTTTTCAGCGTTAGTTGTGCCCGTAATTTTTACCTGATTTTGGTGAATTTGGATTTGTTGATAAATTGAAATGAAGTTTCCGTGTACTAAATTTGATGAAAATTGGTTCAGCTATCCTCAGGGCTTTCATTCCGTACCTACGAACAGAGAGTACAAAGCTAGTAAGCATTCCGATAGGGTTCCCACTAAAATTTATTAAATTAATTCCCCCAAGTTTTTCAGGTTTTCAAGAGTAGATGCGGGTCAAGTTTCCGGGCAATTTACGGTAATTTTAGGAAGGATTTTTTATTCACACATTTTAACAGTTTCTAGGACTCGCACACTCAAATTTTCAGGTGATAATGCAGAAATATAGCTAGAAGGATAACATTTTTAACACAATGTATTAACTTACTTAGGTTCAGCCTACTTCTTTATCTTTATTTACTTGGCTTTTTTTTCCCCAGAAGTTTTTTCAGGTTTTTACTTTAGAAAAATCAGAAAATTCGCGTTCCAAACGTAGTAAAATTCCCAAATACTTCCACATTTCGACGTCCCAGGTGAGTGATATTTTTTCCCCTTCAGTTATTGGTAATTGACAAAATCGAAGTTACTAGCCAGTATCAACTAAACCACACGCCACGGCCGTTTGCCGTGACGCTAGTATCACGTGACTGTGGCTAGTCCACTCAGACGGCCAAAGATCCGCTGTTCTCGTTCGTCAGTGGCTAAGTCATGATGACATCATGGCAAACAGCCGTAGCTCGTGGTATAGCCTGGGGCGAGGTGGCTAGCACGACTACCTCATACGCCAGAGGTCCCAGGTTCGAGAATGTCCTTAGCTACCTCAGGCAATTTCGGGAAGAGAAGGGTCTTGTGATGCCTCGTACTCATGTCGATTGTAACATGTAAAAGATCTTAGGAATTTCCGACTGGTGCCATTGTTTCAGCTAGGAGCACGAGCGCAACAAACCCTAAGCATCAACTAGACCAAAATATTAATCTTTAGCTGTAGGGCTCTCCATGTCCTCTTGTTTTTTTAGTGAACCTCCCATCTTAAATTTAAAAAAACAAATAAAAAAAAAACAAAAAAAAAACTTGGTGTTACGAATAGTGCACTCTGAATGATGTATAGCTACACAATTGTAAACTAGAATCCGTAAGTTTCTGGAACATCAATATCGCTCGATATCGGCACCTTTCGGATTATAAAAAAAAAACGTTCCGATAAATCCTTTCTTAAGATTCATTTTGAAAAATCAAATGCACTCATACGATTCGAAACAAACAATCCTGGCAATTACATTTTTGGTACATAAGGTAATAAAATATAATATAAATACAAGGAATACCAAGAGAGTAACAAAAACTGGCCAAGTTAGCGAGTAATTAATATGTTGTTAGTGAAGCGAAAGTCATTTCGTTTACTTATTTGTTTCAAAAGAAGCAACCGCCACCCAAGTTTTATTGGCCTTAGGGCTAAAAAATCGAGAATTTGTTTTTAACGACCAAAAACAAGCAATCCGTTAACGAAATAAAATTGCCATTAAAGGTAAGATAGTCTAATGGGAGTGGTGAACCACAAATTTGAACGTTTGCCAAGCTTCCTCTTTGAGTCATCTGATAAATTCCGTTTAATAAAAGAACAAGCTAATGATTTGTAGCCGACTCGTAAGATTAAACTCACTTCAAGGCCAGCATGAAAAGATAAAGGGCACCACAGATACGGTAGAATAAGCGCTAGTGGACAGAAACTGTCCAACCGAAAAAGCGGGCTGGCAGTGAGTGACGCAAATCAATTCCAGACTTGGAATTAATCGATTCCATTCCACTTTTTTTGAATACGTGGAACTGATTTAACATTGGGCAATTCCAGGTAATTAATTAATGGAATTGATTTTGGTAACATTCTATTTTGTTTGAGTTGATCTGAGTAGTTACCCAAATTATAAAATATGGGAGGAATTTATTTGATGGGGCCATCAGTTCAGTCCATGTTCCACTCGGGTTGAGTTGACTTGCTAAGTCATTCATTGGAATATTATTGCCTAGATTTGATTTGACTTAAAATTAACCCGATTTGATTTTACCTGAATTTTTACATGCAGTTACACTTAATTGGGTTAAATTCCACAGAAGTCCAAACCAGTTATACCCGATTCAGTCTCAAATTCACAAAAATCGTCTAAATTTTTGTCAATCATAAACTATTTACCCGAAACTATGCTGGACTTTAGGTAGAATTGGGTGGAATTCCGGAATTGGTAAAAATGTTTCCTGAATCAGTTGGGGAATTTACTGACACCAAGACTGGTTCGTCAGGAAGTCAATGAATTGGAACTCAGTTGCCAGAATTGAGAAACAAAAATTAGTTGATTGAACACAGCAAATAAAGAATGTGACAATGAATTGAATTAAATTAAAAGATGACAATGACTTGGTGGGAACTGAATTTGACTCATGAATTTGAATTGGAATTGACCGGGAATGGAATTGCTTCTCAGTGGAATTAGGTACAGTAATTGACTTAAATCCGTTGAAATTTAGTTGTGGTATTCACTGGCTACTACAGACAAGTTACAATGTTCTTGTACAGAATGCCTCGTCAACAGCTTGCAAATCAAACTGAGCTAAATGCACAGAGAGACGATTCATTGCAGTGACGCTAGGCAAGTCGACCAAGAATGGGTTTCTCGATGCTCGTTGCAATCTTCAACAAAATCAGATATTGGTTAACTTATCACAAGTTCCCGAGTCTGCAGAATACAGAAAGAAGGATTTCTTGACAAGCGACCACACTGCTAAGTAAGGATTCACACCAGTTTTTTTTTAAGTATTAAATTCAACAAAGACAAATCTTGTTGTTGTTGGGACATTTTTCTGTCAATCCTAGCATTCTAGTCTGCACTACCACATTTGAAATGATAGGAATTGTCTAGCTGCAGTACCTAAATGCTATGGCTCTTATTTTGGAAAAGAAAACCAACATAAAATTGCGACCAAAAACCGCCAGTGGCTTTCTTTGTTGATAATAGCAGACCCTAGACGAGATGGAGAGGTTCACCTGCTGAGCTCATGGGCCATAATTGTCGCGTCCTGGTTAGCAATTATTGCTCCTCATTTTACCACTGTTATGGTGATGGCAATGCTATAAGCTAGTTCACAACGTAAAAATAATCAATTACTAAGGTTGAATCTGTATTTAATAAAAACCAGTGTTCTTCAAAAAATGCAAATAAAGAAAAAGCTTAAGCTTAGAGAGCATTAAAAATACAATCCTTAAAATTAGTGAAACAAGAAAACCCCCATTTACGGTGCAGTACTAATGCAAAGTATAACCACATGAAACCAGAGCCAAACACCAGAAACCTTGTTGCTTAGGCCATGTTTTTTTTTGTTTCAGTAGCTTAAGATTTTCTTTTACTGCTAAAGGTGCTCATCTAAATTTACTTGCTATTACTTGCTATATACGTGCTAAATACCAAGCAGGCTTTGAGGAACAAATTTTTTTACTAAAACAGCCTGGTATTGGTATTGAATTCTGTGGTAGCGGTTTAAACTTCCTGCAGCACATACATCGACCTAATCATCGACTGAAATTGATTAACCGCCAGAATGAAGCTCGCGTTCAAGGTCCATCGGCCCCTGGATTGCGCACCAAGACTAGACGCAAGCAGCGCCGCTCGGCTCGGTTAAATGGACGTAATTGCTCAGTATACTGAGCGTTGCCGATCATGCTCTGCTCGGCGAGAATCAGCTCGGTAGCCTGGAATCGGTACAGCCAAACATATTACTATTTTTAGCAGGCAAACATATTACTATTCCCCAGTATGTGGGGGGAAAAAAAAGCCCAGATAAGCTAAAACTTGGTAGCAAGGAAATAACAGCACTAAAGCAACAACTGCTTTTCTTTCGAAGCATCCAACAAACCAAAGTTTGTTAAGAACTTAAGAAGTTAACATTCACGCCAAGTCATTTCGTCGTTTGAAGTTGAGATCGTGTTAAACACTAAAGTCATCCCTCTGTCTTGTAATGGCCCAGACTACTACACAGTTTTGTTTTGGACAAATATCCAGATCACTGCAAACATTGAATTGAGTAGTCCAGGCGACAACAGAAAAGGCAATATTAAAGCTAATCAACCGGTATCCAACCTAAAAAAAAAAACTTGCGAGTCTCTATATTAAATATTCTACGAGAGAGTGAAAATGACGGCATAGGAGTAAACTGTAAGATGGAGGAAAACGAAGAAGAAAATCAATGTCCGTTAAGTTAGGGTAGTCACGCCAACATTTTTTTTATCGGAAATGGTCTTCCAGAAAGTTTTTTCCTCGTTGGCTTCCTTAAATGATAAAATTAATTTCTAACTAATTATCTATATCACATTCACAGATGTACTCAAGACAGGCAATTATAACGTTTTTCCCCGTACACCACAAACGGCAATTGTTTCCGTATTTCGTTTTTTTGTTTTTGGTCACAAATTAGAAAAGTATACGCCAAATGTTTATCTCTTTAAAGATCTGCTTTCTGTAATACTTCCGCTTTCATCCTGTGATACGTCATTCTTTCACATGAGGAAGTCGTAATCTCACAAGGCGACTAGGCGCACTGCAAAACAACAAATCCGTGCAATTCTTTTTTTTTCTGGTCGTTCAGGGGATAGTCCAAAAAGCTTCTAACGGGAAGCTTAATTAAATCGAAGGCGTGGACTTGGGTAAGATTGTGGTGTTTTAGAGGAAAACGGCATTATTTCCAAAGCATAACCAATGCTAGAATCCAAAGATTCACTACTTTGATTCAGGCTTTGACAGCCAAAAGTATGGAACACAAATGAATTAGCATCCACAATCATTATCTACGTATCTATGCAAAAGCCAAATTTGGTCGTAGCGTTTGACGAAGCTCATCTGGAAAATCATGGTGGAAGAGCGCACAACGGTTACGTTAACTATTAAACCTTTCACGACAATATGAACACGACAAAAGATGTTAAAAATAACCAAGTACAGCGACGAAAATAGTGTTGTGAGGGTCCACTGGGAACCCGAGAACAGCAAGCAAATAACAGCCAAGTGGATGGCACACTGACCAAGCTACAAAGGAATAGAGATTGCACGACCTACACATATGGCACTCGAAACCCCCCCCCCCCACAGCATTCGTAGCCTACAAGGGATTAACCGGTGGTGAATTGAATGGTGGGTAATCGATGGTAGAGAGCAGGCTAAGAAATTACAAATGCCCACTTTAAAGGGGGGGTTGCCGAGAGTTAACAATAGTCTAACAATGCTTTTTGCATTGTTGAGGATTTGGCACTTCAGCTAATAATCATTCTTTTTTGCACGTTGGTTCTGTACATAACGTTTTAACTACACTCATATGATTATCTGACGATGATTTAACATTACTGCAGCTACCGGTTATGACAGGTGGTGGAGTGTCCATAATGCAGAAACTTACACGTGTTTCAGTGCAATATTGCTCGGATACGAAATGCTTCCCCCCCCCCCCCCCCTTTCGGTGAACAAGAGAAATAAGAAACTGACCCAACTGACCCTATCATAACAATAGGGTTCTTGGAACATATTTTGAATAGGTATTGTTTAAGTATGGTCTTTTTAACCCAATAACGATAAATTAGTTTTCGTATAACAATAAACGTTTTGAACGTCTGTTCAATTGTTATGGCGAAAGGCACATTCAGTCAGGAAATACCTTCAAACCTTGGGCATTCTTAAACTATAGCCCAGGAATGTCGGTGGTTTTTGGGGATTATCCAAGCCTATACATTAGCACGGCTGGCAGGCAGTGATTATTATAGAGTTCGTTTGCGCACGAGAATTTTCAGAAAATGGACAGAAGTAGAGGTCCCAGAATGCAATGCTGCAATATGTAACAATGGGGCAACAATATGCGACAAGTAAACATATCGAACAAGATACAACAATGCATTGGGCACGGGGTAACATGAATTGTCGTTTATCTTTTTGAGTTAGCATTGTCGGCCAGAGATCTCGTTGTTGAAAACCAAAGTGAACCGATCCCGGTTTTCATATAACCCTTCCAGTTTTAAACCTACGGTACTACGGCCTCAAAATTGGGCAGCCGACATGACTGAATGACTTGTTTAGTTCTTCGATGCGGGCTCCAGGAGGCCAGTTGAATTATTGTTTCGAAATTATTTTCCTCGATTGTTTACCGCGGATACTACAGCTGCATACAACAATGGAGAATAAACTATGACTCAACTACGAGCTAACTCACGCTAGTTGTGTTGCCATCAAGGCCAACGCATGGACGGAGTATCGACATAACTACGGAGTTCTAAGGCTTTTTTTTTTTTATATATATTAACACTGGCGATAGCCAGTGTTAGTAAGGGTCGACATAGGACCTCTGTGTTAAACTCTCAACTTTGAGAACTTATAAGTCCGTCAAATGTAAACATATTTAAACCAAATTTGGAATCAAGACTTGACTAGTAAAGGCCTGTCTGCAGTCCAAAAATTGTGAAATTCGGTCCAGCCAAACCCGAGATGCAGACAGGGGCCAAATAGACAACTTCTTGTTCTGCTTGTTGTTGTTGTTGTTCTGGGGATACTTTCGTCTGTCCTCTCTACAGGTCAAACCATTTATCCTATAAAGCTGGTTCTTAGCTCATTTTACAGGTATTGCTCTGTAGATGTGCCCTTTTCATAAGGCCTTTTCTAATTGGTCAAGTGGTTCAGGGGTTATGGAGCATTAAACCACCAGATTGATTGTTTTACATTGTTTTAAACATTGTGATTATGCAACAATACCAATTAGCAAACGCCAGCTGCGAGACATAGACTGAAGATTAAAGGATTTGTTTCTATTGTTACCAGTGGCGATAACCAGATTAGTAAGGGTCAGCCTAGGGTCTCTTGTGTTAAACTATCAGCTTTGACCGTCAACTGCACTGTTTTACAGTTTAGCTGCAATTCTAAAAGTAACACGAATTAATAAACAAAAACGGAACGTTAAATGTTTAGAGTAAGGATCTAAAAGTCAAAACCTAGACCCTGACTGTCAAAGCTTGTCCGTGTTCCTTCTAGGTTTTGACTTTTAGATCCTTACTCTAAACATTTAACGTTCCGTTTTTGTTTATTAATATAAAATTGCGTGAAGAATGGACATTCAACAAACCAGCACGTACCAATGACAATATAAAGGAAACGATAAAGCCAACAAATTAACTGAAAAAAGCATTAGAGCTCTTAACCTTATGGAACTTACAGCTGTGAAAACACAAATAAAAACGGATTAGAGTTCGTAAATTGAACGAAACGAACTATAATTTGAACTCCAATTTAAGGGAACAAACCAAAACAAAACAAATCCCCAAACAATAAAACGTCTGCATAATACACAAATTAAACACACCCACACTCACCGACATGCCCAATTTAAACATAAACTGCGTTCACTTTTTTTATATTACTAAGGAATAAAAACAATCATTTTCCCCTGGAATTAGAGTTTAAATTATAGTTTGTTTCGTTCAAGTAAACTCTAAACAGTTTTTATTTGTGCACTTTCACAGCATTGAGTTCCATGAGGATACAAGCTCTGATGCTTTTTTTTTGGGTCAGCTAATATTTTTTTTAGTTTTTCACATGCAACAAGAATGTGATACATCGATTATGTCACATAGAAGGAAAAACTTATGTAAGCTATGTAGGACGCACAATTTTATTTTATTTTCATTTTTTTAACTAATTTTCTTTGAGCGTAAAAACCATCTGACAAAGTCCAAGAAAAGTACTCCTGTCACTGTCATCACATTTTTTATGTACGACTCTGTACATGAACTGACCCAATTTTGAACCTTTACTGGATGTTTTAGAAGAAGTCATCCAGTAAGGGAAGGGGCCATCCCAGGAATTCAACCCAGACAACCTCCTACCCTGGTAGAGGCAGTGAAATATTGCCCAGAATATACCCCATAGCTGCTGAAGAAGCCTGGCACGCTCTTCACCTTGGCTGGCACTCCCACTGACTGGTTGGACTTTGCCAGGGTAGCCGTTCCAGTCACCAATCGGACAGCATCTTCAGGCTTGGCTGAGCTCTGCCACCACTCGGTTACCACGACCTCCACGCCCCACCAAAATATTACATTTACTGTATTACTCATCTTTAAGGAGCCATAGCAGCTTGGGGGCATGCCACACCAATGTTTGTTTTGGAAGACTGCCCGTTGCGGCCGTTTCCCATGGTATTCACTCACACAAACTCTCAGCATTGTAAATTATTTATGGTATTTTCAGCAAGCAGATATTAGCAACAGATGCCAGAAGTTAACTATGATAGTGTACAGCTGGTCGTGGCATAGTCTGTAACATTATCAATTACATTAAGGATTTTAATCGTTTTCGGTGATATCAGCCATGTATTAATACGGATGAATCCAGTACGACTCCAATTGTGAAAAAATAAATAAAAAAAAACTATACTAATAATTTACAACAGACAGTACACAATGACGTTTGAAACATGAGCACAACCAGCCATTCACTTATCTAAGCCCCCAAGGTTACATCTGAAACCTGCACGAAGCCAACTGACAAACTGATAGAGAGGTAGTTTTCAATTTGGACTATGAGACGTTGAATTAAGAAATAGTCAGGAAGAAAGTTGCGATACTGGAACCAAGACATTCTACTACATGACAAATAGTCAAACCTTAAAGAAACACGCTGTTAACGCTTTATTCTTTTTTCTTTTTTTTTTTGGTCTGGAGCCGATCGTTTAGCCAGTTTCACTTTTAAAAATGCACGAGTTCTCAGAGGCCTACGTAAATGTTTCCTACCGATTCTGGGCCCTATCCCATATTTACGGGGGCTTGTGTCTATGCTAGGGAATGAAACTAGTATTAATAATTAAAAGCTATCGACGCAAGACATGCCTTACACGTTGGGCTTTTCAGTGCTGTCAAATTTAGAGTTTTTGTGAGGAGGCGTTGCAGAAGCAATGAAGCATTGATCTGTTTTGGTAAAAAATGGTGATTTCTGGCAATTTGCATTTGTATTTTACGATTTTAGGCTTTCAAAAAAAAACCCGACTAGTTCCGTTGCATACACGACTTTCAAGCAAATTGAAAAATTTCATCTAAATTTTCTGGCCAATAAAGGGCCCAGAATCCCTGGCTATTCTACTTCCTTCCACCTAATTTTATTTCACCTATAGTTAAAGACAATTGAACAATTTTTTTTTCTTGTAGGGGTACATAAAGAGGGATCCTGCAGTTTATTAAGGGGATGATGCAGAAAAATTCTCATACAGTATCAAAACTTTTTCCTCCACTTCCCTTTTACAATTACGTCAGAAGTGGGACGGAAAACCTCACCATCCTGAACACCATAGAAAACAACAAATCAATTGCTGGCCTATTTCTGAACTGACGGCTGTTTCGTGGAAAAAATACAGTAGCCTACGATTTGGTAGGAAAAACTCGAACAAAATGCTTAAAATGTGCTCAAATTTCGTAGTTTTCGTTATACGACAGATCTCAATGATGGCCCTCAAGGATGCCAAGGATCGAAGACGAGACGAAGCTTGATCGAAGACGAGACGAAGCTTGATTGAAGCTGAATCCAAGTTGACCACAAAAGTCACGTCAATTTTATCATGGTAATTCCTGGAATCCACCACGTACGTGACTAGGTGGTGAGATGAAAAAAGAAATGAACGAAAGAAACACAGTGCAAACTCGAAATGTAAGCTATGTGAGGGTTCGCTGGGAACCCGAGCAAAGCAACAAAAAGCTGCACAGCCAAGTCAAGGTCTTGTAACGTGAACCAAGAGAAGACGCAATGCAATCTCGCAATTTACTTAGGCCTATGTACAGAAGGGAGCAAAAAATTTGGTCTCCCAACAATGACCAAATACAACCATTAAGAAATACGATACTCGTTCGTACTCGTCTGTAACCTTAAAATTCCAGGACTTTTCCAGTATTTTTTAAGGACTGGTCAATGAAAATTCAAGGGCCAGAAATTAGTAATTATACGAGAAAATGAAGCAATTAAAAGCTAAATTTGTTAAAATATGAAATCTTATCAACACTGTCGCAAGATTTGAGATTTTGTTCCATTAAATGACAATGACACTTGTGAAACGAACTACCACTGGCGTTATAATTAGTTTTTTTTTTTAAATATTTTTTTGTATGTTGAAATGTATTCTGTATACAATGAATGATGTCTAACTCGGAAAACAGAAACGCCATTTTCTGTTAACGGGAATTTCCGGGGCTCAAGGGATTTTTCAAGGCCTGGAATTTCAGTTTTATCTTCCAGGACATTTCCAGGTGTTATGTTCAATTAAATGCAATGGAACATCACAATACTGCAAATTTTAATTGTTGTGTTTGATCACTGTTATAGCAGACCAAACTTTTTGCGGCCTTGCAGTGCTGGAAACACCGGTTCTCGTCAGATCCCCGAAGTTAAGCAGCATTGGGCTGGATTGATACCTGGGTGGGTGACCGCCTGGGAATCTGGCTGTTGCAGACATTGGGCCTTAGGGCTTCGGGCAGATGACCAGGAGTGGTTAACGCTCGTTAAACCCTTTAACCCTTTAAACCCTTTAACTTTTTGCTCCCCTCTGTACACAGGGAAGCAACAGGTTTGGTCTAACAATGACCAAATACAACACTTAAGAAGAACGGTATTGCTATGTTGAATTCAATGTAATGGAACAATGACAATACCACAAATTTTAATTGTTTTATTTGATCATTGTTAGTAGACCAAATTTTTTGCTCCTTTCTGTACTCAAGGAACTTGGTGGGGGTCAACCGGCTAAGGGCAATTTTTCTCCCTATAAACAAAATATATGGCGGTTTACAATACCAACTGCCCCCCCCCCCCCCTCCCTCCCCCGGTAACATTTTCGGACCAAGCAAATAGCGGCAGGCCAGCAGTCAACCAATATTTTCCATTTTATTATGCCGTGCCCTTATGACTGAGCCAGCGATATTTGAATATTGCCTCCCACTGCAAGACGAGACTGAAGTAGTCATTTCACTTCAAAAGCCATTAACTAGGCCACTTCTACAATATCACCTATTCCAGCAGTACCATACATCTTCAAGTAAGCAACTTTGCGGCTATTTACAAAACTCCCTTATGGGCATTCTTCCTGTACAATAACATTTCTATACTTCACAGGTGGTCTTACACACAGTTTTAATAATCACATCTAATGGAATCCTGCTAACATGTTTTTTTTTTTAGATTGATGGACTAACCCAATTCACCATAAGCCCACATAATATGGAGAGAATAAGCACAGAAAATAAGAAAACACCTAGGGAATTTCTCACGCTGTGCAGTTTGGATTATTTGCCAAACAAACTTTAAAACATATTAATCAAAATGTTGAGTTATGTGGCAATGAACTCAATAGAGAGGTCTGCAAACGGTGTGTGTGTGGATGGATGCCAAGCGCCAGCTCAAGGTTCATGGACTCCATGCTGTGACTGACATGCACACAAACCAAATTCTAGTCGACAGATGTGTTCAGTGCACCATTACCAACTTCCTGAGTCGTGCTTATGTTCAGTAACAGACTCTTGTAATATATCGCTTAGAACATAAAGCAATACAGATTCGTCGACTGAGCCTGCTAACAACAGGAAGTTGCTAGTTCAGAATGTAGAATATAAACGTGTTACCGGTACATATTTCCTTCTAGCTTAACAACACTGTTTAACTGTTTTAACTACTTATCCTCTCCATATTTTTGCGACATCCGATAAAAAATAAATTTACAATATTTACGTAGGTCTGACTCTGACTAACTGCAACAAATCCATTTCGCAGGAAAAGCATCATTCAGTACGGGGAAACAACGGCAAGCATCCTTAATCTTAAGGGGAATTTCTAAGCTGCATAAAAAGAATTTGTACAGTTTTTCACCCGCATCATTTTCTGTTATATTCCTTGTACATAGCAGAATTTGCGCTGTAATAAGTCACAGACATTGAAGGGCAGCTGCAGACAAATTTTTCTCATATTTACCGTATTCCTTAATTCTGACAGATCGTGACATTCTAATATAGTTTTTTAGTCGTCTCAATGAGACGGTTACATTACGAAAAAGCCAAATCAGGAGGTTATGCAATGAAATTTTAACATATTACTGAAAACATGTAGTTTACCGTACGACATTGCGAAGACAAACTAACTGCCAACATTTTTTCCATGTAAATGGTAGCCTACATCTCGGATTTTGTTATAGCGTAGGTTAAGATAGTTGAATTATTTGAATTAAGTTGACTTTCGCATATAATTCCGTAAGCATTTAGTAGGCAACGACTGGCAAGACATGGTAATTAAGACTTGGGCAGGCCTTAGCTTAAATGGGCCTGCCCTTTCCTTATTTATGTCAATCTACGGAAAAATAGCATTCACAACAATTAGGCGATTTAGCCTATTTCGCCTAACAAAATGATGGTATATGCGAAAGCCAATATTTAACACAGGCCCTACATAATATAAGCACATTTAAACCATGCAATGGTGCTTACGTTACACTAAATGCATAATTTGTTGTATAAATTATTCACATATCAAAAAAATAATTCGCTATCTGCATACAAGTGCGCAGATACCCTGGCTCCGCAAAACACCCGACCCTCACTGCGTCCGCGTGATAACTATCTCTCCACGAAAACTGACCACAAATAGTTTCCATTTTGTCCACTTGGTTGAGATATACGGGGTGTTTCATACTTTAAAATACAAGTTACTCCGCCGTTTTAAATTATGCATTACCGAGACAAACATATTCGTTATGGTGATAAGCACAGACAATGAAAGCCACAAAAACAACCCTCTGCTGCTGGCACGCAACTTCTTGTTAGGATTTGAAGAGTGACTCGACTACTTTATTTAGACTTGGTAGTCATCCATTTTAGCAACTGGTCAGTGCTAGTCACACCGTAATGGTTGTAGGAGTGCATGCTCATGCTCCAAGTTGTGAAAATTACATTTTATAACAACCAGTTGCATGACGCAAGCAGAAGGGATAGCAAATCTCTCATACGTACACTTTTTAATTTTTTTTCGTGAATAGCTGCACGCAAAAATCAGTTGTGACAAGATTTAAGGTATGGCAGCCAAGACAGAAGAACGTGGGTGGGAAAACAAGTCATTGAGAACCTCCGCTGTACAACCTAGCAATGATGTGAACATGGAAAGTGTTCCTTTGCTACCAAGCCCACCCTAGATAAACTTGTTACGATAATGTAATGAAGTTTCAAGCTATCACGTAGGTAACATAATGAGATCACGTAGACGATGCTGCAAGTTTCATGCTCAGCTTTCCAATCTCTCTACCCCCCCCCCCCCCCCCAACTCACTCTCCACCTGAATACGTTATTGTAAAATCATGAGTGACTAATAAAGTTCAAAGCTAAAACAAAATATTAAAAAGTAAAAACATTATTCGTATGATATCAAAAGCCCCAAGTAGGATGCCGAACAATTAATTGGACGTGACATGAAACAAAAATTTGGTAGGCTACTCTCATTTTCTGTATTTGAACGAACAAACTTTGTTAAAATCAACATGAAATTTACAAAATTAACTCAACAGAAATCGCTGAAGCTTCTGGCATGAAAATAGCCACTAACCAAATAAGCTGTCCATTTTGTTTTTTGGATTTCGGCGGAATTTAAGTCTCGTTTTTGTTTAAACCTTGATGGCCCACAGGTATAGTCTAAAAATAGCTAACGACGTACAACCACAGAACAGAACCTGTGATTGATAACAAGACAGTTTGCAAGAGTGTAACCTAAAGCAAAGCATTTCGCCCACATAACACGTTGCTAGACGGTCAAGGCCATAGGCAGAAATGAGCACATGGGGCCCGACTACCCCCCCCCCCTCCAAAAATGTTACCTCTTTGACATTTAGTCTTTTTTTTCAGTTTTAAGGACAAAAACGCCCCTAAGGTCTAGAAATTGCGGGCGAACGTCTCCCTAATGCCAATTAATCAAGGAAACTAAATTGGTGAAATGAAATTGGAGCATGTAGTTGCTTTGAAATGCGGAAGTGCCCAATACTACCTTTAGTCGATTTGGACAAAAATGGAAACAACTATTTTTCACGTTTCAATGGTCCTGATTTTAACAAATTTCTGATTCTGAAGCACAGGGCCCCCACATCAAAGTTAGAGGCCTGGGACTAACTAAAACAGTGGGCCCCACATCCCCCGACTGAAATCATAAAAAGGTTACACCATCTTATAATATTCGTCGTCCACAATAATTGTGCTTAACGGGTTGGTTTATTCGTTAATCCGTGCTGATTACGTTTGAAGGCTTCCCAAGCTGACAAGTGATCCTGCTCCGTTCTCGTTGCCATTGGATTGGAGTTGTTTGTTGGAAGTAAAAAAAAAAATCACAATGCGCACAAACCGAGTCATCATGTTATTACAGTCATCATGACTTACAATCGAAAAAAAATAAAATTAGGCTGTGTACGGGCACCTTGTGTTACCGGGCCTGACCCCCCCTGTTGTGGGGGCCCTGCTGAAGAAGCATAACTAATTTCCAAGTCGGGTTGGAGATATTTCGCTCGAATAGATTTGGTAGAAAGCAACTACACCGTCTATACAGAGTTTTTGCAAATTACAGCTCAGTATTACTACTTGAAAGGGTTCGTATGGTTTAGTTACTGTAAAGTGTATGTAAAGTGTATGTAAAGCGTATGTAAAGTGTATGTAAAGTGTATGTAAAGTGTACCAAAATGCTGTAGCATCAGCCTGCCAGATTCGATGGAGATTGCCCAGTGGTTCATTTTCTGGATGTGAAGACTAGCATCAATGGTAATTACACTCTACAAACAAGAAACCCCAAAAAAGTGATTTCGACTTTCCAGGTTTGCCAGGAATACCATAAGTATGGTACATGTAACAATGAGATACATTATTTCGCCTTGAGTAGAAATCCCAGCCTACTTCCTGGCACATTCGAATTATTCTTTGATCTTTGATATAGATGGTGAGCAGTATGGGACCTGTATGGAAGTCGCCTCTATTTCTGCACACTTGTCTTTGCGGTAGTCGGCTCCTTTGAGTTTCTTGCATGTTAAGAAAGCCTTACATACTTAGTGCCATTCGCATATAATTTTGAATTCACTTTTGCTTTCGAATTTGGCCAAGACATTTAACGAAGATGTAAAAGCATACGTCTCACCCACTTTCTGTACAATCTTTTCAGGATCTACAAATTATAGGCCATAGCCTACAATTTTTAACGGAAAGGAGGCCTGTCACAGCCCATTTACCACTTTACACTTTACTGACTGTATCTAATTTGCAGGTAGAAGACGAGGCAAGTCTAATCTAGCGGAACCAGCACTTTCTTCACTACTTAGGCCAAAAAACCGGTAGTTCCGCCCTCGTTAAGAGAAAACGACAAAGGTAAAATTGTAACACAGGCTTCTGAAAATAAATATGCAATGTGCAGAAGCGCACAATACCTTTGAGTATTTAGGAGTATTGATCTAAAATTTAGTAAATTATAAGTGTTAGCAGAGTTGCCCGAAGTCCCTCTGGTTATGGTAACAGGAGAAACCCTGGGAAAGTTCCTACCAGTCACTGCTGGCCAGGGTAGTGAGAGACTACAGGCATCTCTCAGCAGCTAAGAGATCTACTTTAGCCTATAATGGGCACTATCTTGGCCCGCTGCGATAATCGAAGGTTTCCTGGTTCGGATCCCCAATTTGCCCCTCATCTTATTCGACTTTCTTTTTTCCACAAAATATCGTCTAGTAAGGTTTAAAATTGAGACGGTTCATCTGTGCAAGAATAAAACAAAAAATGGGGAAAAAAAATATTATTATTTTTTTGAAAATTCATTGTTACGCAAAACCAAACTATTCATGTAATTGATCAAAACTTGCGAATTTTCGGCGATCAAATATTCCTTCCACCTCCTTCAGGCAGGAGTCCAGAAAGAACAATAATTGGAGAACGTCCATTTAAATTTGAATATTGGTCACTTCACAGTAGGTCCGAGTCTACTGGTCGCCGACACTTGTCTCTTCTTTCGGGGCAGAAGGGAGGAAAGGCTGCCACTGCTTGTCAAGTTGGCTGAGCAGATAAGGTGTGGCAAATAATGTAAGACTCGACGATATGAGGGGTCGCTTGCACGTTCATTAGGGGCATACAATTATTAGTGCAGCGTTGAATTGCCAAGGACTCCACAAGTGTGCTTCACAAGTGTGCTCTCAAGTGTGCTTCATGTTCTATGTTAGAGTGGAGCATAATTCTGGTTCCTTCCCAGTTTATTGGGTGTTTTGATTTAGCACTATGGCTGGCAATTGCATTGTTGGACCCGTAGGTAGCTTGCATATGTTCAGAGACTCGTACGCAAACTATGTGTTTGGTTTCCCACACATAGCCTTTAGGGCAGTCGTCACATGGGATTCAATACGCTAATTAACACAGGGCGGTTCACACAAAAACTGACGACCCAACATTTTCTAAGGCCAACTTTTCTAGTTAGCACCCCTCAGAACCAGGATAGGACAGAAATCAAATCTAATGAAACATGGATTTATGTCCTCTCCTGGTTCTGAGGGGTGCAAACTAGAAAAGTTGGACTTAGAAAATCGTGGGTCGTCAGTTTTTTTGTGGACCACCCTGTCAGGCAGTATTAGGGAGATTCACATGTTTTACATATTTCTCTTCCTCTCGTTATACTTTGAAGGTAAGATGTTGGTTGGGCTGTGTAAAGTGCAATACCGTTGCTGGGGTTCCCTTGGCTTGCATCCGAGTGTTGTAAAGGTGTGTGAAACGGAGGTCATGGTGGTAGCAACTGAGGGGATGGTGGTGGAAACTACCTACGGTTCCAACAATGCGTATAAAAAGAGTGCCATTCCAACCCGTAGTGCCAAACCAAAACACCGAATCAACTGGGAAGGGACCAGAATTATGCTCCACTCTAAACACTGAACATGAAGAACACTATTGTGAGCCTTTAAATCCTTGGCAACGCTGCAATGATAATTCCGTGGTCCTAATAAACGTGCAAGACCCCTCATATCGTGGAGTCTTATAATTTGCCACGCCTGATCTGCTCAACCAACTTGACAAGCAGTGGCAACCTTTCCTCCCTTCTCCCCCTGGAAGAAGGAGACACCGTCGGCAACAAGTAGATCGAGGACCTACTGTGAAGTGTGCCATATTCAAATTTAAATGGATGTTCTTCAATTGTTTGCTGTAGTTGCTTGCTAGTTCTCTTGAACTCTTGCCTGAAGAGATGAAGGAATATTTGATCACCGAAAATTTGCAAGTATTGAACAATTACTCAAACAATTTGGTTTTTCTGTGACAGCGGATTTACATCATCTGATTTAAACAACCCAAAGAAACAAACCAAAGTAACAATCTCTAACTCTTGGGCTTACCAGTATTTTTTTTGTTGGGGGGG
>JAHWFP010102629.1:0-10373 GCA_023313725.1 Lithobius niger | reverse complement strand
ACTTTATGCAGCAAAATTTTGTTTACTACAGTTTCCTGCAACATATTCGTAGTTTGTTTCGCAGTTGTTGTTTTTTTTTATGTAAACTTAAGCCGATTTGTTAATTTTATTGTAACACTGATTTAACGAAAGAAAAAACAATGGCTTATTTACGATGGCTGCATTTACAGTTTTACACACATTATAATGACAGCTGGGTGGATCAGAAAAAATTTCTCGCACATCAGAATTACTTCCTGCAAGCACCACTCGCGTGCTTGGAAGATTCTGTATCCCTGGGAGGACGGCTGAAAATATCCTGCGATTTTTTAAAAACTTTCAGCCTTATGAAATTTGAAACAAAACAATCCTCTTGTAGACGAATTGGCTTAATTATGAACAGTACCATACTAGAGGAGAGGAAAACATATGGATTCAAACTGTGTAACCTCAGATCACGTAAGGATCGAAAGAATGCCCAAAGTAGTCCCGAGTATACATTGTAGCTACTGAATGAGCTATTCGCCATTACCAGTGCCCGAAATTATTATGAACCATGGGTGGTAAATGGATAAACAGTGAAAGGCTAATATTGTACAAACCAGGAGGGGAGGGGGTGATTCTTGTGTAAAATGTAAGCTTTTGAAAGAGTAGCGGTAATAGAGTGGAATGAAGATTATTCTTTAATGGCCAAACACTTGCTATGGCACCAGGTGCGGTTCCCCCCCCCCCCCACCATTTTCTGAAAGTTAGCTTTCTTTTTGTTGAAATCAGTCAGTCGGGAATACAGCAAAACGAAATGCAGCAAACATAAGGAAGTGTCTATGGGATGCAACAAAAATAAGGAGGTTGTGGTTCCTTTTATACTGACTATATTTAGTTGACATGCGATAAACTGTACACAACTCACTTTATTGATGCTTAAGGTAAGGTTTAACTGCTAACACAGCAAAGGAACTCAAATAAACTTTCCTGTGGTTTCATATACTGCAGTATTGCTGTACTGTTTAGTCCACGTGAAACCTTACGCTGTATTCAAATGTTTTTACCATTTGTACTTTTGCACATGATCAGTTAACGATTGGTGCATTCTACTTGGCTAAATGACATCGCTGGAAAATGTTTAAGAACTAATCGTCTTAGTGTGCTTAACACAGCTCTACAGGTAATTCAGGATTCGTGCAAGTCCATGAAGATTTGGATATGTCCTGGAAAGTATTAATGAAATTCCATGCATGAAAAAGTGGTCGAAATTCTTGAAAAATGATATATGTATCATCAGCACGGTGATGAATGGCATGTAGACAACGTGACTCTAGAACACCGAAAAAAATTAGCCAAGAAAATAGTAGAGTGTACAGCCTTACATTATTCTTCGTTTGTTTGGCACGAAAAGTTTGAAAATTGGGCTCTGGCTGTAATTGTATTTGCGTGTATAATGTTGGATGCAACGGTAGGCTAAGGCTTCACGTGGATTAAACAGTGCAGCAACACGGCAGTATCTGAAACCTTACGGTAAAGTTTATTTGTGTTTCTTTGCTGTTTTGACTTCGAAATCAGTTAAAATGTTACCTTAAGCATTAAACGAGTTCATTTTTGTTTTCTAATTGGAGCTACTTTGGCATACCATGCAGTTTGGATCAGCTTGTTTTAATATTTTGCAACTTTATCAATTACGGTTTACACAAACCAATGTGGCAACAAACCCTTTAACGTTCAATCTACGTCTTGTTTCTGGCGTTTTGCTGATTGGCATTGTTAAATAACACAATGTTTTACAAAGTAAAACAATCCATCTGGTCGTTTAGAGCTGCGTAACCCCTGAACCACTTGACCAATTAGAAAAGGCCTTATGAAAAGGGCACATCCACAGAGAAATACCTGTAAAATTAGCTAAGAACCAGCTTTATAGGACAAATTGTTTGATTTGTAAGGAGTGTAGTACAAATGTGTCATGCCAACAAGACACACAACAAGAAACCAAAAATGGTAAATCACAATTCCAGTTCAAGTCCAAATCTACGATGTGACAAATCGGAAACAATACAAGTTAGTACACATGTTCACCAAGTCCAACAAAGCTCGTATACTAAATTTGCGTGGAAAATATTCAAAGACAAGAGAGAAATTAGGCATCGAAATTTCGCTTTAACATGGAAGGTTCAGGTCAAATCTTACAGTAAACCGCATCTACTAATTCACTTATTGCCTCCTTTTCATAAAGTTATCTGAACGTTAGCATTAGGCCTAAGCTGTATGCACACCACTTATTTTTTGTAGGCTTACCCATGGTTCAGTAAACGATGGACACAAGCCTGCTACAGTAAAAAATAATTCTATTATTTATTTGACTGGAAAAATTCTATTTATATGCTTAAGCCTATCCATAAAATTAGGATCTATTTAAATAAAACCCATTCACTGTAAACCGTAAAACAACAAACACGAATACATTATCTTGTTTGAATCGCAACCATAAAAGTTAATTGCCAAACTTTTACTATTTTATGAGCTCATGCATGATGAATCATCAGCCAAAAACACTGGACTTGACTAGCTATAAATCCAATCCACAGATAACTTGTTCAAATTGTACAAAAGTCTCAATGCTACAAAACCTACCTCAAAAGCATGCTGCAACTTAGGGAAAAGAGCCAACCGACACAATGGAATGAAATTCACTTTTAATAAAAATTTAAAAAACGAAACAAAGCTGATCCAGAAAGGGGTTGACAGACAGTTCAAAGCATGAAATTAAGTGATCACTTCGTTTCAGATGTCATCTGACTGACACATTGGAGACTTGAAGCCCTGAATAAACTGCTTAGCAAGTTATCTAATCCATTATGAGCTTTCCAACCCAATAGAATGCTCTAATTAGTTTTTGGACCAATTATACTGCACTTAAGTCTGTAATTGAGAGAGTGCAGGGACCATTTATCTCCACATAATTCCTAGTGCGCACATTAAAATTAAAGTTCAAAGCTTTAATTTGGCAACGCTGTCTGAACACACGATTTTTTTTTTCAAGCTCTGCGTCCACTGGGTTCACCAAAGCATGGCAAGTCAGAGCTGAGAGCCACGGTATTTAATGCAGTTATCAATTTTCCTTAAGACAAACAATGTGAATTTCTTGAACTTTCGGGCGCAGGAAGCCTCGCTCGGTTATGCCTTCTTTTCACACAGTGGCAGATTAAGTATGGCAATTGCAATAGGCGCTATCTCAGACTTGGCTTGTTAAGAAGCAATTTTACTCCACAAATAATGAAATGTTCATGTTTTTTCTTTAATACTGAACTAGATTTTTTTTCTGCAGGCTAGTCAGTTCCACTCTAGACAGTATGATTCGTGACCAAGTAATTTTGTTTGTCTACATTTTTTGTGATAGACCTACCATACTTTATTTTTAATTGTTTTATTTTTATTTAATAATATACTTTACTGCCTAAGTGAAGCGAATTTTAAACACTAATGAATATGGAAATTCTACACTTTGTTACAAATATGGGAACTATTTCTCTTTCTGATTTATAGCTATTTTGTTATAAAACTAAAATAGTGTGGGTGAACTATCACCAGTCGCTATTTTCCTGGAAATTTCAATCCATTATTGGTGCTGGAATAGTCAGTCTCAATTTTTCTATAAGATACATGAATATTGCTAAAGGTTTTTCCGTGCTTCTCGATATTATTGCCGTATAGTTACGATATTGGTAACAAGAGTTCTCACTTCGTACAGTACCACAGGGGCTTGTTATCGCTGACGCGCCGCTACTTGTAGCCTATGCTATTTTTTTCACACCTGTAGGTTTTCACACCTTCAAGTAGCCTACACTTAGTACAATTCAGTTCTTGTTGATAGACTTGACATGGAAGTAAAAGATTTATTGCTTTCTACCTTTGAGTTGCCAATTTACAAGCACCAATTTTACAAAATTAGCACCAACCAATCCTAATGCAAATTTCGTGAGTGAATGTGTGTAAAAGGAACTTTTGTTAAAGCATCCATTAGAAGTTGTCTCAAAATTTAAAGCAATTTTTAATAAAGCAAGATATTAAAAAAAAACTGCGGGCTTACAAATGTTCTAGTGTTACAGAAGACAGAAAAGAAGCCTTTGTAATACCAAGAACTTCAAGCAACACACCTTCGTGTTCTTGTGCAGAATTACAATTACTACTCTTCCACCTTGACTGTCAAATGCTTCTCAAGTAACAGAAGATGCAGTGCTGCCTCGTGGCTAAATAACGTGGCACACTTTACTCCCACACAGAAACAACACCCAAGAGCTGATCACTCGACCTCAATCTGAGGCCATGTCGAGGGGAAAGGGAGAAGAAAAAACAATGAAAAGCAGGGTCATTTCTTTCCCTTGGTATTTATTTATCATTCGCTTTTTCATGTGTTTGCCATGTGTTTATCAATGCTAAATCATTGGCTGAGGTGAGCAAAAACACCAACGTGGGTGAAGCACAGGGAAGGAACATAAATCCTTTTGGTCTTGAGTTTAAGGTTAGGGCCTACCACAACAGAATGTATTTATAATGCTTGCTCATTCACTGAGGTGGGCAAAACAGTCCCAACCTTGACAGTGCACGAATTCAGCAGTCGATAACACGAGCATGTCTTTTTTTTTTTTATCTTGTTTGTAAAGCTACTTACTGAATTAAAGGCACATAAATTCTTCCGGTATGTCGTGCGACCTGTTGAGAATAGCATTTGCAACATTTACACAGGTTAGAGTTAATGTAGCAAAAGCACGAAAAAAAAAAAACAAGAAAATGACTGTGTTGGCAACATTTACTTATTTTTGAACTAATGTCGCAAAAGCGAACCATACAGAAAAGCCAACATGGATGCATGTACCTTTAATAGGGACACACTTCTTAAAGGCACATTCCGCCTGCCGTATAACCATTGTGCCTGCCTTATAACAGTCACGCGCAGATCGCCTCCGCGCATGTTACCATCGCCAAGGTCAACTGAAATAGTAGCTGCATTCCTCGCTGCGAGGAATGCAGCTACTATCTCAGTTGGCTTTGGGAATACTATACGACATAGCATCAAGTTAAAGATTTTGTCGTCACAAACTGGAATGATTTTCGTATTTTAACATCACAATTTATAATATTTTAGGCTATACCACGCGCCATGGCTGTTTGCTGTGACGTACATATCACGTGACTGGGCTAGTCCAATCAGACGGCCAAACAGCCGTTGTTCTCGTTCGTCATTGGCTAACTCATGGTGACGTCACGGCAAACAGCCATTGCGCATGGTTTAGTACATTATAATATTTCTTCGGCGATCTATTGGCAGATTAATTTTATTTTTTACCACATTAGTCTTTTAGATTTTTGATCTCATAGTAAGCATTAGCAAAGGATTAAAATTAGTACATGCGCACACACAGATGAAATTTCAATGTTACTGTAGGCACGCAAAGGATCGTATACATGCAGGATACAGTAAATACAGTTCCACAATATTCAACAGAAAATCTCGCAGACGACACATTTAAAAAAGGATTTTTAGTAAGGGAAAGACTAACGGTAAGTAAATAGACCTTTGGGGCCGTACTTGATGTGGAGGATCAAGAAAAATGGCTCTGAGAGGAATGTCCCTTTAATAAGACACTGGCCTTGTGTAGCTTCATTTTACAGGTGGGGTATTCAGGCAAGTTGTGTTATCACATCATACGCTATAAGGTTAAAGACAAACTGCTTCATTATTACCAGGAGCTTATAAATTGCATACACGAACATGGGAGTATCCATGTTGTATGATCGCCTTGTGTTACACCACTTGTCACATGGTCATCTGGGAGATAAACTGCAGTTTTAGCGTTCTTGCTCTAAGACAGTTGATTTAAAACGCCGCCAAAATCTTATTTACCAAAGTAATGTTAAAAGGCTTAAACTTCTTAGCACATGCCAGAAGAGGCATGTCAGTGAGAGGCAAACTACGCAGTTTTTATGCCAGTCGGCATTGGCTTAAGAAAGAATACACGTACCTCGCTTTAAGATGCTACTGCTTGGGTAATGGATACATGTTTGGATTATCCGCAGCACAAGTGATATTTTTCCCAAATATTTATTAGATAAAAACAAGAATTAAAAACCTACACAGCGTACGTTCCCCCTAAAGTAAAATCTGTCACTAGTTCGACAACTGGCCGCACAGGGGTCAGGACTCGGTACGAACAGTGGAACACGGATTAGAATGTGTTAAGAGACTCCTTCTTCATGCCGCTCCTGTTATTAGTTGCTAGTGGTTTTGCAGTTGCAGTATAGGCTATTCTGATCCAACACCTTCACAATCAAAGATGTATAACTATGGCTGCAGTTCCATGTGTACATGAATTGATTGTAAGATTTGATCATGCGTCTTCTTGGTGTGAAAACCAAACTCCAAACCAAGCGGCTGTGCTTTGCTTGTGTTTGGATACCCACCGAACCCTCAAAGTTTTTTATGCCTATGGTACTGGTGCACCAAGGGTTTGCCACGCTTGAAAATACTTTTTAACAAGACTTCTAATCAGGGGCGTACTGGCCATACGGGAAAACGGGAGGTTTCCCGTGGGGCCTATGCCCTAAGGGCCTGTCAGGGCCTACTGAAATTTTTTTCATAATGACAAATTCCTATGAAACGCCACAAGAGAAGGGCCTACATTACCCATTTCCCGGGCCTAAATGTCCCTCCCAGTACGCCCCTGCTTCTAATGCATTATGCCTGACCAGTGATAAGCAAGCGTTGTTTTGTTTAAAGTTTAAAAACAACAAATGGTGTGATTGATCATTGCAATCATGTTCATCAAGGGTGACTAGAAACTGCCCAGTAGATGCTGAAAGAAGCAATTTTTTTGTATTGCACAGTAGTTGGCGCCAGCCAAATCCTGATAGAGGGGCAATGATTTCCCGACGAGAATGAACATTTTTTGTTGAAATTTGTTGTGCTTTAGCAGTAGCCCGGTGAAAACAGCTAGGAGATCTGGGGGAGCGCTGTAGGGTCCTCCAGCATTTTACGCTATTTTAGGGCCTATTTTCGGCTCCCCGAGACAAGTTCGCACCACATTGGTAAGCAAATTTCGGATGTTTTTCGTAAACATTCTTTAGCATGAAAGTTCGTAAAAACTAATTGTGACGAAAATTCTGTTTTTTTTTTATGATGAGTTTGAATTTAAAAAAATATTATTAAATTAACGTTAACTAACACTGAATAATTTACATTTGAAAAGTATTATTGCTTAATTTTCAAATGGTGGAAGTTTTAGCTGACGTTCCTGAATTAACTGAGAATAAGTTTTTAATCACGATGGCGATGGGCTAATAGGAAAAGGGTTACCAGCAAATCAAACCGCCAACTTAGTCTTCAATTTTGGTTCTTTGCTCGGTTTTTATGGAGTTTAGTGTTGGGCGGTATCGGAAATTTTCGGTACGGTACGGTATCGGTATTCTGAAAAAAATATTCGGTATTTTCGGTATTCCGGTATCGGTATCAGCCTACCTGGGTAGTTGTGAAGCATACCCTCGCGCCTTCCGATGTCTGATTTCAACATCAGTGCACCTCTGCTGCTACTGCACCACTTTGATTGGAATCGGTCTCGGAGATCGGGTTACAGTTTAATCGTTGCTCGGAATAAACACCTCTTAAAACGAAGCATAAAATCTAGGAATCGACTGAATCTACTTTTACCAAATCCAGATAATTTACAAGATTGGCTGAATCAGATCCGGATCCTAACCGAATCCAAAAAGAAAAAAAAAGAAAAAACATTTGGATAGATGTTTATGTTTTGTACAGACAACTGTTCACTCTACCTTAATGATTTAGTCAACTTTAAAGACCGAGTAAATAAATATTTTGCAAATTTGTCATTGGGTTTCCCCCCTATAACTTCTGAACAGTTTATGCTATCAATTTGAATTTAGCTCCATTGGAAAGCTGGTGAAAAAACGCTTCGAATGGTATATTGGAATGTCCAAATCGGCCAAAAATTGGCGAAGTTATTAAAAAATCAGCTAGACACTAAAAATGTACGGTATTTCGGTATTATGCGAATACCGATTACGGTTTCGGTATTCAAAAAATACCGATAACCGCGGTAAAAATACCGATACCGCCCAACACTAATGGAGTTAATTGTTATCAAGACTTCAACTGACGACAACTTGGAAGAAAAACTTAACAAGTTTTGTTCTGTACAAATTTCGCTGACATTTCTGCTACAACCATAGCAAGAACACCCCTCGGAAGTACACGGCCATTTGTGAGCACAGTGAATTTTTTAACCTGTATATTGGTTAGACGCTGATTTTGAGTTGGCGTCCTGTTGGTTGGGAGGCCGGGATTCTAACCACTGGGCTGCTATTGTTCCGTTTGTGTTGGGTTTTTAAAATCTGGCCTTCCGCTTTAAGAGATAACTGGTGGTAAGGCGTTGGCATCCCAAACATGTCTCTTAACTAAGATGCCTGTTAAATGATGGCATTGACGGTCTAACGCAGCAAATCAATTTTCAGTTTAGCCACTTACTTGTACACCATTTTCACTCAGTTCATTGCTGGGTATCACGAATTCTAACGACAAAAACGTAGCCAGAATCCTTAACAAGTTTTGTTTTGTGCATATTTAGGTACACGTTTCTGAATTAACTAAGATAGCTCTTAAATTGTGGAGGTAGCAACACCCAACTGGCAAACAAGACGGCAAACTCTATTTTGAGCTTTTTCAACCCAAATTTTTAAGAATTTTATGCAGTCTTCCGTGTGTTCCCCGACGACAATCTCGGTTACTCCTCGACAGGAAGGCAAGGCTTCCGATGCCCCCCGACCCGACCCCTGGTATTGTTGTAGCCTACTATATAGCCAATTCACCTTCCTCGCCTGGATTGCAATTCAATTGTAATGTAGTACGGTTTGGCAACGGAACTAATTTCAACCAGAGAAATTGGACACAATGAACAATATTCCACAACGGAAACAAAAATACTGAATATCTAATGAACTTCTCATCCCTAGTATTCAGGCAGGGCGCATAGTGTTTCCTGTGGGCTCCAACACACCAACGTGAATTTCCTGTCACATTTTCGTAATGAGCAGACATATATTATGCTCACACTTGATCAAGTTGACGGAACACTCCAAATCTCTGATGAACATAAACTAACATTAGTGATTTGAAATAAGCCTACTCACTGGTATTATGTCAACTACAACAGCATGAAAATTAGGTTTGGTAACTGCATAAGTCGGGAGGGTCAGCTTAGCTAGCCTGATTGCAAGTTGTTAAAAAAAAGAGGGGACTGAAAGGGACTTCTACTTTTGCAGCAGCCAACGTAATTTGACATTAATTTCAACTATTTCTGTCAATGCTCTATCTAACATGCTTAAATTGCACTTTGTTCGGCACAGTAGCCTGATGACATTGAAATTGTCCAGTTGCAGTTTTCTATCGCCTTAGCTCAAATTTCACCAAACAGGAAAACCAACGTGTCACTCAGAAGTAGAAGTAGGCGTATTGGAAAATATAATTCGTGGAATTTTTTTTTTTATTAGCTCTTATCACTATCAATATTGATCCTGTAATTAACTGACGGCAGTGGAAAATTACAAATCTAATCAGCCATTGATAACTAAGCTAACAATGAAGGAAATTCAGCTAGACTAATTAAATAAATGTACCCTAGCCTACAAAGATTGATTAGAATCCACAGCTAAGGCAGTGAAGTCTAGCAACATTTACGAGGCTATCTAGAAGCGCGCTAGTGTTTCACCCATCAAGTGTCAGATTTAGTGGCTTTCATTGGTGTCTAGGCAACTGTTGGCATAAACTATAGAAATCAAGTCATTACATGTATACATCAGTGTTGACCAAAGGCTAGCCACTTAGCCTAGGCGTACTGTTTCTGTTTTACATAAATCTACTATCAATTTGTACTTTACGGGAAATATAATTGATGATGATGTCACGTCAGCGATCATTAGGGCAAGACAGTTCGTTTAAAAGCAGGTTTTTCTTGTTATGCAAATTTGATTATATGGTTATTCCATAAAAAAAGGACTTAAAAATACATACAAAATTTACATTTATATTTTTATAAGAAGCAAACACCCGGTTATTTCCGCCAAACCAAAAGCCTATTGTAACCATCAAAATGGTGGGTGATAACGAATAAAGGTAAAGGGACCATGATCACTCAATCCGACACCTTGGTGGTAGTCAGTTATGCTGAGTGATCTCGGTGGAACCACAAACTTAACAGCAGCCACTTTGGCTCTGATATCTACACGTAGTGAACACTTGATGGGTGACCTTAACCTTATGGGAGTTTCGTACAATGTTTCATCCTGTATCCCTCCTTCTCTCCCGTCATCAAAGAAGCTTGCCTGCTTTAGCC
>JAHWFP010102626.1:0-34398 GCA_023313725.1 Lithobius niger | reverse complement strand
GAAACCGCTCTGAAACCATTCTGACAGTGAGGTCTGACAGTGACTTGTGGCCGGTGGACCCTAGCAGTCCATGAAGTATTTATTCTACAAAACACTTTGTTCCTGTCTGTTTCTTAACTCATTTTGCTGACTTTTAATACATTTCTCTGTCCACAGCAGAGCTTATTTAAAACTGTTTATCTCAACAACAGCGTCAAAAAGAAAAACGATGTTTTCCACAGAAAAAGAAAGAGGCCCCTTTCCGATCAGTACCCCTCAACAGCTCTCAATCTTAACACCAGGACCCAAAAGCAACATATGCAAAACCACAAACAAACAAAAAAAAAACAAGATTCCGTTTCTAATGACCAAATAATCCCCAAAACTTGTCACCTGCAACTAATTAATGTCCTGGGTTCGGGTCCCAATTGGAGCAGTTATCACTTCTTTTTTTCTGCGATTTGCGTATTATTCTCACATATCGGCCAGTCTTAATGCTAACTACTCGCCAAATAGAGTCGAATTCTCGCAATCTTGTCCCTTCTCCCTTCTTTCCTTCTATGGCCTAGAACCAACCCTAAAGCCACATGCTAAAACGTAAAGTACGTAAAATTGTAATTTCACAAATGGCAACTATGAAATTATGAATGCTTTTAGTTTCCTCAGTTTGGGATGGTATCTGCAGCATAAATTTCGTCAAACGCTCAGTAATTTCAGTAATGGTCAGATTCGCTTGTGATCGAAGGGAATTACTTGAATAGCGACGGAAAGGTTTTGAGTCACATTAGTCGACCATTAACTAACCGGTCTAAATTATTATTAATAATAATGAGCGCCGACGCCAGAACATTCCCCGATAAGGTAACAGCAGCTCTGAGAACATAAACTGACTAACTGTTTCGACATTAGCGAATTCTTGATTTCGCTGCTATTGTCGAATATTAAATCGTTAACAGCAGTTGCCATCTGCGTGCGGTCCCTCCCTCTATTGAGCTATCAAGGACCGCCATATGTAACTTTCATGTCATACGTCAAACTTTGAAACCCTATAATTTGCCCCAGAATTGACATAAGCTACACGAACGAAATTTGGTATCTGGTGTCGTATCATAACTATTTCACTGCATTAAAAATGTTAATGACAGCAATCGAACCGTTTGGCATTCACAAGATGGACAGTTGTTGTTGTTGTTGTTGGGACTTTTTGCAGAATGTGATTCCCCTCCCCCTTAAAAAAAAATACGTTTTGCTATGGCTATTGATACTATCTGCAGAGGATTTTCTGTATCCAGATTAAGTAAGTGGAGCACTGACACGTTACAACTAGAGGAAAACATACCTCGTTTTTAACGAAAGGACAAGGTTGAGTTAAAAATGTTCTATAAAACACCGACGTTCCTTACACCCATCTTGTGGCGAGTTTCACACAATCAGTATGATGAACGCACTGTTTCCTTACTCAGTAATTAAGGATACACGCGGCTTGTTTGTTGTGTAAAAAGAAATTTCTTTGCACATTCGAAATATAGTGCCACGAAGAACTCAATAATTGTAGACGGCGCTCGATGCTGCAGCATGCCATCCGGTGAAGAGGCACCTTTAAGCGTGAGTACATTCCCCTGTTGGTGGAGTTGTTTAACGCTGTGGCAAGGGACCCAAGTCTCAAATTCCCCAGCGCAATTAAGATGATTTTAATTGATAACTTTGGGAGGCGTAACGGTTAGCTGTTTAATACGCAACTGAATGTCCCTTAAAGGCGAACGTTGCCTCCGATCTCCAAACCAACCAAGAGAGCAGAAAAGTGTATCTGCTCATTTGATTTGGTCCCATTTATAAACTATCAAAATAGGCTATTTCTGCCGTCAGAAAGTCAGTAGTCAACATCGACCAGGAACGATATGAAAGGGAGTGTCCATGTAATATTAGGCCGCTTAAAGTTAATTAAGTGGTTCTCAGGAGCGCAGTATGGTTTTTTTTTTTCCTTAGCGCATGAAACATTTTTTATGACAGTGTCTAAAAAAAAATTCCAATCACGCATCAGCACTTTCAACAAACATTTCCTGGAGCCGATGACCACATCAGATCTCTGCTGCATTCACATGATCGCCTAGAAACGAATCTAAGGGTCGTTCAGAGATACGTCACAACTAAAAACTCCGATCTAAAGAATGGCTTTTCTCAAATATGCAACTGTTGCACGCTGATCCTGGCATAAAAACATAGATATTGTACTAGACAACAAACTGTAAGCTACTGATTTCTTATTGTTTGGAAAAGAAAAAAAAACAAGCTGCTACAGCGACTGCCTAGTCGCACCGGTCTTCTGTACAGTTCCTCCACTTCCAATGAGGCGCACACCTCTATCATGCACAACAGCTATCTCTATCATACTAATCTAAAAGCAGTATGCAATCACAATTGTCGGTTAAAAATGTGTTAGCTTTTAGGCCTATTTTACATATTAGGCATAATTGTCAGCTTTTAGGCCTAATTTTAACCATGCAGTTTTAATTTCGTAAGTAGCAGCCAACGGAGGTATGGATTGTATAGTAAGCCTATTCATTTTTGCAACACGGTGCGCCTACAGGCACATAGTTACAGTGTTACAACCATAACCATAACCATTCGGAAACACACAACATCAGAAACCCCAACCAAAAACTTGTCCCTGTCAGCGATAATTTCCGTTTACTAATGTTTTGGTCGAAATCAGGTTTTTTGGTTGCTCTCTCATCTCTCCGAGAGTGGCGCTGTCGTCACCATGCTGTGAGTTGTGTTTCAACACATTCTAATAAATCTTTTATAAACCCAGGCTGAAATATCGTTCAATTTCTTAGTGCAACTCACGAACAGAATTTTTTTTCCAAACTTTGAAGACTATCATAATATACGTCTATGGTTTCATTTGGGCGTAGGCCTAAAAATTTGGACACTTCAGAATACGGCCTATATCGTAGACTTCTCGGTGCGTGTTTAAATTAAGTGTTGTTCTTTACACATTTCAATGTCGGTAAAATTGTAAATCTTGTGCACGAAAATAAATGTTTGAGTAATTAAAAGGAAGCCACCTGACCAACATTTGTAACCTTTTTCACAACATAAAATACAAAAAGGAAAGGAGGGGAGGTGGTTATTAGCCAGTGGCGGATCTGGGTAAAATTTATTCCCGGATGTGCTGGCTTTCTTCCCCCCCCCCCCCCCACCACCCCTCCCCGGAGTCCTCTTCTTATTGTTTAGCACTCCTCTTGCTCTTTTATCGTTTTTTAGCGCCCTACCCGACTATTTTGCATTTTGAATTATTTTGGTTTTGGTTCTGCCACTCCCTTCCACTTATAACCACTAAAGTTCTAAGTATTAAAGACGAGATTTCTATTCAGGTTTTATGAATTTTTTTGACCGCATTTGCCTCATAGCTTGACAAAATCGTACGTCCTAACACTTTTGAACAGTTCAAAAGATAGGTGTTCACTTTCGATGGTGCAGGTAAAAGTATAGTTTTCATTCCCTACATGACTTCTATATTTTGCATACGAGATGGGTAACTGTCAAACCCGTCAAGTGCAGACGTACTTGTTTACTTAATCCCACACAGCCTTGGGTCGTGATAATAGCAGAGTGAAGCTTTAAATCTGCAGCAAATTTGTTTCTGTTCTGCATTATGAGAGTTGCATGTCAAATCAGTTGGGAAAAGGATAAACAGCAGGGGACCCAGAACAGAACATTGTGGCACACCACTAATTACATTTGATGAGGCCGACTTGGATAGCCCGACTTTATTATTAAAATTAGTCTGTTTGATGAACCAACTCTTTCCATTCTAATTGATATTTTCCAATAAAAAAATTAACTATTTTGAAATAAAATAAAATTTCCTTATTTTGGCACCCCCTCCACCGAACCGGACCCCCGGAAGCAACGTGCGTCCCCGCTGCAGCGGCGCCCTGGCTGCAACGTCCCGCCATGTTAAAGTCCACTTCTGATGAAGCGGCACCCCTCAAATTAATCGCTTTTTTAAAATGTCGCAATACTTTTTCAAAATATACTCATTTTAGGCCAGCTATAGCCTTTTCTACGCAGCGTTTGACGTCGTGGACTGAAAGTCCAGCAGAACGTCAAACAACTTGAGCAAGGCTTGAAGCTATTATTGCGTTGTCAACATGCATACACATTTAAGCCACTTCCCCTTCCGCTTATCGATCGCTGAGAACCAAACTAATAATTCATTTACGAACCTATTTTGGAAAACCCAAATCTCATCTTGAGCCGTATTGAACGCCACGAAGTGAACAGAGCGAATGAATGAATGAATGAAACGACCCAACCCAATTGATATGTTTACCAAAATCTCGCAGTTGCTTGTCATGTCTCCGAAAAAGGATCGACTGCGCCCCGAAAATCAATAAAATCCATCAATTCGGCGCGATATATATGGACGGGACGTCCGGAATTATTCCCCTATCAATACGCAGCGGCCAACCTCAAACAAAGTACATACATCAATAACCATCAAGTTGTGATTAAAGACATTTCTTTCACTCTTTCTTTCATTTATTCCTTCATTCATTCTCTCCGGCACTCTATCTATCTTCACCTCTATTCTTTCTCTATTCGAATCTGACGGTCGACGGCCATTTTCTTTCCCTTTCCCTTCTTTTGTTTTCCCGTCAACGCTCGGGCTTAGCCTGAATGCAAGATGGAATTGCTCCCTGGCCAATACTCATTTTTCTCGTTCTATCCCATCTCTCCATCCTCTTTTTTATTTCACCTTGTTTTCCTTCTCCTATACCACTCCCTCCTCCCAACCCACAACCCTCCAACATTTTTTTGGACTATTCTAGTTTATTTGAAAAAGTGGTCTTGGTGCATCAGGAACTTTATTTCAGCCTCTTGGCAAAAGTGTGAACTATCGAAAAGCGAAAAGTATCAAGATTGAAATCTAAAAGAGAAAACTTATATAGGGCAGATATATCTAGACCCAGTGATATAGGAGACGCCACGACAGCCTAGTATAATCCGTAAGGATTAAATCAACTGTAAATAGTGTACAGGACCTTATCTTGTAACACCGATTAAACAGAGAGTAAACACCATGTCTAGAAGCGTGCTAGGACTTCGCCCATCAAGTTCAGATTGTTAGATTTCCACGGCATCTAATTGTTGGCGTCTGATTGTTCAAATCAGTTGTCAATGTTTGGGCGAAAACTAGCTACTATACTGCTTCTCTTACCCGAAACATTAAACCAGCGTTTTTTTTTTTATTGAATACTAAATGAATAATAATGCGACAGAAAGCTTTGGAAATTGTGTAGATCGACGGGGTTTACGAGTAGACAACAGAAAGTCCTGTTTCAGAGCTGAGCATCATGGATTTCAATACGAAGAAGATAACTCAACATCGTGGATTTCATGCTATTTCCTGCTAGCTAATTCCACTCAGATAAAATAATTTATGCGATCAACATGCTTGAAAGTTAATATTCAGTTCACGTTTGACTTCAACAGGTGCCTTTTATGGTTTGCCATCTGGGGAGGTTTTAAATCCAAATATAGTATTAATTTGTAATGCTATTTTCGTGAACGTTAGGAACACGCCATCTCTTATTAAAATAATTGTTCTCAAAGGAATTAACGATCGTTAACCACTCCTGGTTATCTGCCCGAAGCCCTAAGGCCCTATGTCTGCAACAGCCAGATTCCCAGGCGGTCACCCACCCTAGTATCAATCCAGCCCAATGCTGCTTAACTTCGGAGATCTAACGAGAACCGGTGTTTCCAGCACTGCAAGGCCGCAATTGTTCTCCGTAGCCGAGTAACAATGATCCTCGGTGAACTTATTATTTCCGTTTCACAATTAAATCGAAAATGGAAAGTTCATTAATCATAATTGCCGAACAAGCCGGAAGGCCGTACTTCATTCAGCATCTCAGGGACGCCCTCGTTGAACTTATCGACTTGAAGAATGTGACGGGGATTTGCTGGCTTCGTGCAAACAACGTCTTCCAAGTTTCTTTTGCCAACTATGAATCTAAGCTTAAGGTTCTGAGGGCAAGAACTCTCCTTGTTAATGGTTTCAAGTCTGCAGTACATGATCTCCACTCTCGGACTATTCGGATGAGAATTCACTGGCTACCCATGGAAGTAAGTGCAAGTGACATTGCAAGTGCGCTCCACAACTATGGATCAGTTGTAAGTATAAGACAGGAGACCCTTAACGTGGATGGCCTTCATCATTGTTGGTCTGGCATCTGGAATCTTGTTTTAGAGCTGAAAGAGTCGGTTGTGCTAGATGATGTCCCCGACATTATTGGTGTACGTGGTGTTCCAGCCTTACTGGCCGTGTCAGATAGGGCCCCAAGGTGCCTTAAATGCAAAACCCGTGGGCATGTGAGAAAATTCTGCCCGTGGGTTTATTGTGAGCAGTGCCATTCTTTGGTGAGGAAAGACGCCTGCTGTGTTCACCTGAGAACTCCTGATCCTGAACCAGAGCCTGGTCCAGAAGTAGTTGCTGCCGGCAAGGATGTGGTCACCGCCTATGATGTTGGTCCAAGAGTTGAAGTGCAAGATAGTGTGCGGGAGTATCTGCATATTGTTAATGTGCTCCCAGGTGTGTCTTTGGGTGAAGAGGGGGCGGGCTGGGTGGTGCGTCAGCCGCGAAGGAGGAAGGCCTCCAAGAAGTCCAGTTTGGCAAGTTCTCCGCCTTCTTTGAAGTTACAGGCTATGGAGGACACTAACAGATTTGCGGCGCTTGCACCTGAGGTTGGCGTAAGTGAAATGGTGACCGACGGGCCAGACTGGTCTAGTGTGGTCCCTCCCATCATCCTTTCTGACTCACAAGCTGGAGTACCTCCTGTAGCTCCGCTGAACGCATGTAATGACTTGGTGGATGTGGGATCAACTACTTCAGGTCTGGTGGAAGCTAGTGTGGCGTGTTTGCTGTCAGCTGAGGGTTCTCACTCTGTGGAAGGGGACCTGGAATGCGTGCAATCGGTGTGTTGTGCACTAGTGGACAATGTGTGCATGCAGTCTTTGCAATCAGTGCAATTGTTGAATGTGAATCCAGACCAGTCTAGCAGGACGGACCTGTTAGACATAGGTTAGTTTTGGCATTGTTTCGGGTACTGACCACTTTATACACATCTTACTTTCACTTTGTGCTCATGGAACGTTAGGGGGGCGAGGAACAAATTAGAGGACATTGAGTGCTTGAGTCGGAAAGTGGACATTTTAGGCCTAGTCGAAACAAAGTTACCAGTGGGTGTTACACCATTACTGGCAGGTTGCAGCTGCCTTGCTGGTCCAGCAAATTCTGGAATTCGGGTTTTAATAAGGGAATGGGTTCCTTTCTCTCTCGTACCCGTCCCCATTTGCCCAGATATAGATGCTTGTGTGTTTAGAGTGTGGTGGAAGACTTTTTGGCTCACTGTTGGGTTCATTCATGTTACTGGTGTCATTTTGCAAAACGAGTGGGTGAGGTGGGTTGGTTCCCTTCCGGGGCCTCTGGTCTTGGGAGGTGATTTCAATGCTCATCACTGGCTTTGGGGCAGTCCTCGTTGTGACGCTCGGGGTAGACTGTTTGCCAGTTCCCTGGATGTTTTAAACTTGGAAATTATTCAGAATGGGACGCCGACCTTTATCAGGCTTTATGGGGGTGTTATACAGGAATCTGTGTTGGATATGTTTTTCTGCTCCACGAGTTTAGCCCATTTATTTTCGTTTGAAGTATCGCAGGATTTAAGGGGGAGCGACCACTTTCCGGTGGCTCTGTCTCATTCCAGTGGGTTGATCTTCTCCCATCACGAGGACAGGCGTTCCTCCCGCCCAATTATTGTGTCGGGGGACTTTGCTCCATGGATTCAGCGCTGGGTTAGGCCAAGGGGACGACGTACTGGGGTGCTCCCTCGGAAGTGCACTAACAATCATCCTGTTTGGTGGACCCCTGCTTGTTTGAAGGCTGTCAAGGAACGGCGCAAGGCTTGGCAGCGCTTTCGGCGTGTTCGTTCTGATTCGCGATGGTATGAATTTCTTGGGATCTCTGTTGAAACTAGATTTGTTTTGCGGAAAGAAAAGGCCTTGTATGGTGCTAGGGTATGTGAGCAGGTTTCTCAGGGTGTTCCTCTTTCTCGTCTGTGGGCTTTGGTGCGCCTACAGGATCAACGGATAACAATTTCGTGGGTTATTGGGCAGGCTGGAGGTGTGCTCCGTGGTTTGAGAATGGCTGAGGAGTTTAATAGGAACTTCTCGGCTGTGTACTGTTCAGCCAAGGGGCCACCCCCTCCAGATCTGGCTGATGAGTATGGTCCTCAGCTGGATCTCCCCCTGTCTATGGTGGAACTTACAGCGGCCTTGGACTCCTGCCGGACGAGCGGGGCTGCTGGCATCGACAATATATCGTATGCCCAGCTAAAGGGCCTTGGTGTAGAGGGGCGAGAAGAACTTTTGGCTTTCTTTCAAAGCCGTTTTGATGGTGGAGTAATTCCAGAGTCTTGGCTTTTTTTGGTGTTGTCCCCGGTCCTTGGCAGGGGTAAGTCCAAAACAAGTGTTGCAAGCTACAGGCCAATTGCACTGCTCTCTTGTGCCCGAAAACTTTATGATAGGATTCTCGTCCGCAGGTTAACGTGGCAGGTGGAGTGCTCGGGGAACTTATTTGAGGCTCAGTTTGGTTTTCGAAAGAATAGGTGTGCTCAAGATGCTGTCTTGTTCCTTGAGTCGGGGATTCGGGAGGCTTGGGTAAATGGTAGTTTGGCTGTTGCCGTCTTCCTTGACATCAAGGCCGCTTATGATACGGTTGATGTGGCCTGGGTGGGTCATGCCATGAGCGGGCTTGGTGTTAGTGGCAAGTTGAGGAGGGCTATTCTGGCTCTCCTTGGCAATCGCCAGTTTGCAACCAGGGTTAATGGCTATTGGTCTAGTGTGGCTTCCACCGACAGAGGGCTCCCACAAGGGAGCTGTCTAAGTCCGGCACTTTTCGCTATTGCGATTAATGCCGTACTCATTGAGATGAATCTCTCGGTCAATGTGGTCGCTTATGCTGATGATGTGGCTGTGTGGATTGCGGGCACCGATTTACCATTACTCCTTAGGGTACTTGAAGTTGCTATTGAAAGGAGCTCGGCTGCGCTTGCTGCCAGAGGGCTTGCTCTCTCTGCAGCAAAGACAGAGTTGATGATCTTCCATAGGGGCCCACGCTTGGATGGTGTTATTACTGTTGATGGTATGGCAGTCCATTCTAAGTCCAAGGTTCGATACTTGGGTTTTTGGTTGGATCCAGAACTAACGTGGGCGGCTGATGTCGCCTTTGTCAGGGAGGTGGTTGTGTCACGGCTGCAGGTTTTAAGGTCCTTTGCCACAAATAAGTTAATAGCGAGACGTGCTATTGTCTCTACCTTTTTTAGGGCTTGTATTAGAGCCTGCACTGATTTTCATCTCCCCATTCTTGCTTATTCCAAGCGGGCCTTGCGGGGGATTCAGGTGGCATTAAACGACTGCTTACGTACAGTCTCTGGCTGTCTGCCATCTACTCCTGTTTTAGCACTCCATGTTGAGATGGGGGAGTTACCAGTTGATTTGCGAGCTCAGGAACTTCTCTTGAGACTGTGCCTGAGAGCTGTTGCTATGGGTCCTCAGGATCCTCTGGCACGTTTGCTCCTGGACTACACTTCGTTGGGTCAGGGTGCACGTGATCTGCTTGGGGCTCCTGGGCAGGGTGCTACCCTGCTCCTTGACAACGGGCTCCGAGCGTTCCCAACCTCTGTTATATCACGACCACCCTGTCCGTGGGCCTGGTGTGGGACGGCACTGAGCACTGTGTCTATGCAGGCTGTGAGTACTTTGCAGGACTCTGTTCAGTTGTACTGTGATGCTTCATTTCATCTCAATCGGTATGAAGGGGGTGTTGGGGTCACTGTTCCAGAATTCCATCTGGAGTTTAGCTACTTTCTGTCTGGTCTCCCTTCGGCTTTCCTGGGAGAGCTCGTGGCTGTTTCAGTGGCTCTTGATGTTGGTTTTGACTTGGAGTTGCCACGGTTCTGCATCTTGTCGGACTCTGCTGCTGGCATCGGGTTTCTGAAACGAAGCTTTCATTCGTTACAGGTGTCTCATCCTATTGTTTGGGAAATTGGATGGAAGCTTTTCTGCGCTGTTCAGAGATGTGTCTCTGTTTCTATTTTGTGGGTACCAGGGCATTCTGGAATTTTCGGGAACGAGCTGGCTGATGACCTTGCTAAGCAGGGTTTTGCGTCCAGGCACAATGTTATACAGTTCCCAGTTGGTCCTGGGGACCTGCGCTCTGTGACCACTGCCATGTTTCGGAAAAGGTGGCAGACTAGATGGGAGACTGGTGAATCTGGACGTACTCTTTTCGAGATACATCCGTCTGTTTCTGTGCCGGCTGCTTTGGGTCGGCTGTCGCGGAAGGATTCTGGTCTCATTTCTAGACTGCGGACCGGGCATGTTCAACTGCGGGCACACCTTTATCGGCTTGGGTGGTGCACTTCACCCCAGTGTACCTGTGGTACAGGAGATGAGACAGTTAGGCACTTTTTATTCTCTTGCCCCCTCTGGGTAGCTCAGCGTCGTCTGCCCCTGAGTAACACGAATGAGCCCATGGCTGTGGCCCTAAGTGTGCCACCACACTTGACGGGTAGTAGAGACTCTCTTCGAACGGTACTTGGATTTTGTCGGGCAACTGGCCGTTTCTCGTAGAGTTTGTTTTGCCTCCGTTCTTCCTTTAATGTCCGGCCATCCAGGCACCAGGTTGAGGCTGTTGGTCTGTAGTGGTACCCGTTTCGTTGTTGTTGTTGTTGTATAGTTTTAGTAATTAGAAGTTAAGTTTAGTATTGAGCTGATGACGTACTGGGTCTTATTGCTCACAATAAATTAATCAATCAATCTTAAATCGAAATGTTATATTGTAATTGTAACTCATCTAAATAATAAATCTGCTCATCGTCTACTAAACTGTTTAATTATACCGAAGTGACGATTTTCTTCAGGCTGTTCAAAAACGATTTACAATTTTATTTTCATGAGGAGCTCACAATCAATACTTACATAAAGCAACAGCATAAAACAACCAAATGGGGTGATACAGAAAAATCCCATACGGGTAATGGAACCCATCAAGTTTTTGCCATAGAAAGCAGTGATATCAGAGCCAAAATGGTTGCCACCAAGTTTCCGGTCCCAAGCTGATCACTCAATCTTAACAGACACTTCGATGATTGTCAGTTAAGTTTGAGTGATCACGATTCGGACCACTAACTTGGTGGCTGCCATTTTGGCTCTGATATCACTGCTTTCTATGGCAAAAACTTGATCGGTTCCTTTACCCTTAATGGATTTTTCAGGATAAACCTTACAGTCGACAATCCCACTGCTGTCCTTGGCCATGGCAGGGATACAATGATCGGCGTAACTCTATTTGGCCGACAAACCACGGCAGGGAAGCGGGGATTCGTACGTGCCAGTACTCGAACATGGGAGGACGACCTCACATTTCAAGTGCTGGGTTTAACCTGTTGACTAGCACGAAACCAATTTTTTATATACGCTCAGCGCATGTCATGGTTGTAGGTGGCTGCATTCAGCGGGGCCCGAAGTCAGTCACAAGCCTAGTTTGGGATCTGGCTTTGCACCACTGGATAACCCTGGTGCACCTTGTGCGTGAAATAAATTACCAACAAGGTGCACCCTTACCAAATGCAACACGTTGCAACATAAACTGTAGGCTATAATATTATGGAGCAATATAGTCTAATGGTTAGTACGACTGACTTATATAACAGAGGTCCGGGGTTCGAACATGATCCCAGCCATCCCTGAAGGAAGGAAGGGCCCAGTGGTGCCTCGTGCTCACGTCGGTTATGACATGTAACAGAGTCAAGAAATTTCCTACTGGATTTTGTAACAAAATTATCCCTCTCACCGGCCCTACGGCTCCGACTTGCACCTGAAATTCTACAGAAAAACACAGTGAATTTCTCCTCCATAATATAATACTATCTACATATACTTTACATTAATTTATACTTACGAACGGACCGACACAAAGTTTGCAGTTGGCATGTGCTAACAAGTATGACCCAGTAGCCTATAAAGAATTTCTTTCATTAGGAGCGAGGAGTGCCAGACAGAATTAACCTTCTCTGACAGCATTTGATGGGAAGAGCATCCTCTGCAAATCTAAGAAGGATTTAAAAAAATTTAATTCCTTGTCACCTTATGTCATCTGATGGAAGCTGTTGGTAATGTACTGATTAATTTTTTGCACCAATAGTTGTAGAGCTGTGCCGTTATACGAACCAACGGTGAACTCCAACTCTGAGCTCACATTAGGGAGGGAAAGTGGCAAGTCAGTATGGTAATGGAATTAGTATTACACTTTTTTCCTCATCAGCTTTCTACCAGCCCACCCTAATGTGGGATCAGAGCTGGTTTCTCCCGTTCGTTTTTATAACGGCCCAGCTATGCAAGGAGACAAATCCAGTAACGGGAAGGGCAACCCGAGGATTCGAACTGAGAAACCTCCAACGCACAGGACAGAGGTGGATGCCAGACAACTGGCCAGACAACTGAAGAAGGCTGGTATTCTTTCACACTATCCTATCTGGTAATTATTGGCAGGGGCTTTGATGGGATCCCCTTTCCGACTGGATCAACTTCTTCAGTCAACTCTGAGGTATTCCATTCCTAAGCCGTCATGGTTCGATCCAAGGAATCAGTCTGTTTTAGTCTTCTGTACAGCCGTACCGGGTGAGAAGACTAATGCAACGATTTGTCCGTCAGTCTGTCGCCTTTTTCAACTTCGCAACGGTACCAGATATTGACAACCACGGTTTACAACGTTAGATTCAGTGTCAAAAGTTAGTTACATGACAAATGAAAACATCGTTACTTCCTTATAGCTAATAGAATTCTTCGACGTAACATTATAAACAATAACATTTGATCGTCGAATTAAAATCCTAAGAAAAACACGCAACCGTAAAAACAAAAGCATTTTAGCTTCGTTTAAAAATTAATAGTCTCGTCGCATTGTTGCATGAATGAATGGGCTTGCCGTCGAACCAGATTCTCCATTAGGCTTATCTATACTTACGAAAATAAAACTACAGTTTAAAAAATAAGCCTAAAAATGAAAATTAGGCTTAAAATCACGTTACCACGACAACGTCAAGTTGCTACGCGTCGCTACTTGCTCCGTCAACAGCGTCTCTCTCGTCACTTCCCTACTACCACTGATCTATATATGCTACGTTGCAAGTTACGTTTTAACAATTTAAATGTGTGGTCGAAGGCGTACCGTGTTGCAAAAATGAATAGCTTTACTATACAATCCAAATCATCTCCGTTAGCTGCTACTTACAAAATTAAAGATGCTGGTAATAATTAGGCCTAAAAGTTGAAACGCCTAAAATATGCCCAAAATCTAAAACAGGCTTAAAAACATTTTTAAGTGGCAATTCTGGTGGTTACTGCTTTTAGATTATATAATAGAAATAGCTGTTGCAATGCGTGATAGAGGTGTGCGCCTCACTATTGGTAGTGGCACAACTGTACAGAAGACCGGATGCGCTGTAGCCGCTTGTTTTTTTTTTTTTTTAATTATAATATACTATCAACGATTTAAGCGTCGAGATCATTACAATCATGATACACCAACTTAACGGTAAACTGAATCAGAGTTCTCCTGGTAGGACTAGGAATGCATTAAACTTCAAGCTTCTCTTGGTTTGATTCCCGGATGCTGTAAAATAGTCAAAAGGTGAAGAAGACGATACAAATTTTGTTACGCGAGGCAATTCAATTGAGGATTATTAGTCAACCGGTTCAAGGACCATTACGTTGACGGTAAATTTCCTGTAAGTTTTGTATTTATTTATTTTTATCACATTATAAACATACCACCGTATCATATGTCAAGAGATCGACATTTTGGGAAGCTTTTCAGAATTTTGTATGGTATCTGGCGTAAACAATCTCGAATTACAATCGATATCTACGTCTTGAGAACTACTTGAAAAATGACGAAGACTGCGAACATCTTTTGTTTTCAATCTTTTTTGACGTCGGTTAGCCTGAAGTTCCCAATCTTCAAGAATACTCTGTGATGTAAATACTCCCACTTGCGACAAGGAACGGGGAAGATGAGAAAGGAAACACCTGCGCGGACTAAATAGTGGACCACGGCTACTCCAACAAGAATGTACCGAAACTTTGGATAATATTCAAGGCAGTGACGATGTAAGATGGTTTCTTTTTTTTCCAAGTCTTTCATCTTTCTCCCGGTGGGACTTGAAACTGGACTTGGAAGAAAAAGGTTTTAGCGGAGCGCGTGCTCGGCATGCAAAGTCGCAAAAGTGCTTCACCTCTAGCGATCTCGAATTCGACGTCGCGGCAGTCCTGTCGTCTTTGAAAGGGAGACGGAAGCCATAGCGGCAAAGAGCACTCGAAACCGAAATCCACTTGGGCGTCCCGGTCGGTTGGTAGCCATTGACGTCGTTGCCATTGCGGTCGCCGTCGGAAAAGCAGGAGCGCTCTTGAATTTGGGCTTTGTGGACTCCCCCCCCCCCCCCTTCTCCCCTTCCACCCCCCTCCCCCCAATCCACCCGCTTTTCTCTTATGATGGATGTTGGTCAGGGATCATTTATGAAAATGAAAGCAAGAGGAAAAGCAAGATCAAAGGCGTGTCACGTGACTGAAATGGCGAATGAGAACAGGTCTGGCCACATGTGGCGCCCGAACGCGCGGACGAAGCGGTTATGGCAAGAGTAATGGCCAACGGAGTTGTACCACGGAGAAAACTTACACATCCAACCTTGGCTGGGCGCGTAAATTTTAAGTGTTAGGAATACTAAGACCGGGAAAGGTGCAATGGGAGCAGATAAGAATAGATAAGAAAATTCAGTATTTTGAAGACTGGAAGCAAATATTTTTAAAGGATGACAGCGAAACGAGAGTCCAGGTTTGGATTAGGTGTGGTCACCAACCCGTTAATATGGTCAATTTGTCTTATTTTATTTTCTTAACATTCTTAATTGTTTTGCTTCAGAAAGCCTTTCATCTGCTCTTTACGTGCGTGTTTTGTATTAGTCTTTATTGTAGTCACATGTGATTAAAATCAGTCAAAGATTTATGCGGTAAATCAAAGAAAAAGAGCAACACTTCGCACCAGCGCTGCGAATTTTCATAACTAACATGAGTTCACGTGACTTACATCAGCCGATTGGATGACGGAGAATCTGGAACGGGGAAGCCAGTGGCGTAATGTGCGGGGCGCGAAGGGTGTAGCTTGAGGGGGGGGGGTCCACGTTGAAGGACAGTAAGGGTGCATTTATAATATTGATTTCGACGCGTACGCGTGACGCTCGGCGCGTGAAACTAGAGTTTTTCCCATGCTCAACGCTTAAGCGCGACCATTTGCAATTGTAGAGCAGGTGCGCCAACGTGCGCGTTCTGCTATTTTCGAGCGTCGCGCGAATATCTACTGGACCTAGATCGGTGAGCGCCAAGCGACGCTCGCACGCTTAGTTGTTGCATGCTGGGATAAAAAAAATGGCGGCATCAACGGATTCCATCGGCGCCGATCGGCGCCACGAGAAAGGAAAACGTGGTGTGCTAAAAGGTTGAATGCTCAAAGTACACGGCCAGATAGCTTAATTACAGTGACCTTGATCCGTACGGCATCGAATCTTGGTGCTATAGAAGGGGGGAGTCGTGAAACAGCATAGTTGGAACGCAGTAGCGGCCAGCATTAACAAGCTCACGCACCTGCTCACGCGTTTGATTTGTAAATGAAAGAGCGTTTGCTTAGCGTGACGATACCACGAGCGGGCCAAGCCGATTGTCCGCGCGCATTGCTTTGCTCATGAACTAGCGTACGCGTCGAGCGTCGAGCGCCACGCTCACGCACAAGCTTTTATATTGTAAACGCAGCCTAAGGCCCTCACACAAACAAAAACAAAAAAGAAATAGAACGAGAGAGAGAGAGACAGGCAGACACGAGAGAGAAAAGAGAGAGAAAATAGAAGAGGGAGAGAAAAATAATCTAGAAACACCCGTCGTAGCATCAGGGAACTGCAGTAGACACGGAAGTAAATGAAGATAAAAAAAAAAACTGCAGTTTACTTTATCTTCGAGATAAATAATTAATTTTACACTGAGCTTTATTGTTGGTTTACATCTCAGTTGTAATTACTTGTATCCACGGGTTGCCCCGTCCTTTCCTGTATTTCTCCGCCTATCTGCAGCATTGGAAAACAGCAATGCTGAAGTGTGCATGGCTTGCTCGATTTCTCTTAACTTGGTTCCGTGAGGTATTGACATTAAGGAGACGGGGTGAGAGGGAAAGTTGGGGGGGGGGGGGGGGGAAGGAGGCAGGGGACTTGATACCATTTACAAAGCACGTGTCGTTTTTAGAAAGGTTACCGGCTACTATTTGTAAATGTATTTTCTGATGTGAGCGATGCGGGGGAGGAGGGGGCTCCCGCTATAATTTACTGCCCCAGGGCCCACACTGACTAAGTTACGCCACTGGTGGATGCTGTGATTAGAATATGGGAAATGCTATCGAAACGGTGAATAGGCGCCTTTAATTAGTGAATAAAACGGCAGTGTAACATCGGGGTTCGTAATGGGAAAGCCGATGTCCTTCATTAACCATGCCTTTTCTTTCTTTGTCTCACGTTTGTGCACGTATTTTCTACCGAAGCCTAGTAGGCTAATGAAATATCCTTCATCATATTTCTAATATTTAAATAAGATTTGACGGAGGATTCATCTGAGCCAGCCCCTTCGTAGGTGTTACTTGTATATTTTAGCGTGTTTTTGTGACCTAGGCATCAAATGTATGCCGAAAATTAAAATTTGCTGTTTGTTTTAATGTGTTTGTGGCTGTTTATCCGCCTACCAGGTGGCATTTTCTTTTTATCTTGTTGCTAATATTTGCTTTTTTTTTTTTTTTTGCTTTATTTCTGTAGGGTATTTCTCTATTGACCTTTCGAATGGCCATGCTCAATGGATCTTTGCCTCGATTTTCCGAACAGGACAACCCTGCGTCATTTTCATCCAACTCATCCACCAGGTAAGCAAGTATTGTCGTGTTTTGTTTTAGGCTATTTACAAATTATAAATCTAAATTATAGATCCATCCTAAAATTAAAACTCTACAAATCTCAACTATCAGAATATTACCCAAAAGAAGGAATTCACCAGTTTGGCGTTCACTTCATATAGTATTACTAGCGGAGTCGCACGCTTCGCTCGCTCATTCCGCGTCGTCTTGCTCCCCCCCCCCCCTCATTTAATGTGCCGTTCGGTCGGTAGATGGCATCGTATGTTCGCGCTGCTGGCCGTTGCGTTCCGGGCGCAGCTACTATCTCAGCGGGGCTTGGCTGCTACTCTTATAATTTGCCGTTCCGTCGGTAGATGGCGGAGATGGTATCGTATGCAGCTGCTGCAGATGGCTGCTGCCGATGGCTGCATTGCGGAACTTGTGTAATTATATATATAGATGGTTCGCCTGAAAATCTTGAGGAGTGTCGTAAGTCTTGTTTACCTGCATGTTTGCTGGGGCCAATGGCCAATATTAGTCACAATATAATATATTAACAATATAATATATCTAACTCTATGATCTTAGTCTAATCTTACATTGGTGGGTATTATCTATGTATTATAATTTCATTTCCGTTTCCTGCCCCTATAACCTTTTAGGAACTTCCATTTCCCATAATACCCTTGTTAGTTCGCGGTTTTCAGGGGTGACCAAACCGTATTTTAAGCAAAGGAGCCATCATGCAAAATCAGTCAGCCTTCGGGCCAGCTAGGTCTCCTGGTTAAGGGGATTTTTGGTAGTTAGACTTTTAGTAGGCCAAATTTTGGTTAGGCCCCTTTAGCCTAAACGTTCCCCCAACGTAAACAACCTATTTTCCTAACCCTAACTTAAGCCCAAAGTTCCCCAGCTTTAAGAGTTGCGTCAGTCTAATTTGCTTCCTCTCTTACTTTGTTACTTTTCGTCACGGGACGATTGGCTATGGGTGGTTAGGTTAGGGTAGGTTAGGGTTGGAGTTGAAAGTTTCAGGTTAATTTCTTGGATGGAAAATGCGGAATCTCAAATCTGGGACAACTTTAGGGTTTGAGGGTAGAGCAAGTTATGATGTTCCAAAAACTAGGCACCAGCCCATAATCAATGGCCTCGTGGGTGGATAGAATATTTGAACATGTGAAAAAACAAATACGAATGTGTTACATTATCGTGAAGGGTTTCTGTGACGTAATATTATCGTGAAATTATGTTTTGCGCGATCTTGGCAGTGACGAATTCTTCTTGGATTGGCAGGCCAAGTCGATGAAGCGTCGAAATATTGTTGCGCATAGGTCTTTTCGAAATCTCAAATTATAAGCCAATAAGATCGAAAAGTTCAAAAATCCACTTAAATCTTCATCTTAAACCAAAATGACACTAAATCTATAACATTGGCCTCAAAGTTGGGCAGTTGACAAGAATAAGTGACTTATTTATTTCTTAAATGCTGCTTTCGTGATCCAAGTCGAAGTGTGTTAAAACAGAAAGCAACAATTGTCTTATTGTTGCCTCGAATTGAATTGAATTGAATTTATTTAGGAACAAAAGCCTACTCGGCCGTCAACTCTACCGAGTGCATCCAGCAACAATGACCAACAAACTATGATAAGATGAAAAAATTAGCAACAACTTTTAAGACAGGGTGTCATCTGTGATCGCCACTGGAAAGCTATATTGAGAGTAACAAGGCCATGGGAGATGGAAAGTTTAATGCGATCACGTGATTGGGAATAAACGGACCTATAGTGGAAGTCGTGGATGTGCTGGCATGACCTGTGATGCACAATAATAGACAACAGGCCTTGGATAGATTAAAAATATGAAAATTAACGGATTGGGGGAAGAGACGCACCAACATCACAACCATTGGCCCGCCGTGCGTATCACGGGCTCCATCTATTGTGAGCGCGGCGCATCTTGAGTCCTGCGAGTATTTTATGAGCGGCTACGTCTTCCTGGAGGGGGCGGCTTTAATCGACGGCCGCCATTGTTTTTGTAACCATCTTGGATATCAACAAGGCACACTGCTACTGAAAACATACAATCGATTACCTGTGTTCGTTCTGCGAAGAACTCAAGATAGGTCGCGGACACTATAATAAGAGCAAATTTACACGGCATCTGAAAAAATCAACTGGGACAACATTAAAATAAATTTTAAACCAGTTAAATCAATAATAATTCTACAAATTAATTTGCAGGCCAGCAGCAATTGTTAAAAAAGTTCAATTAAAATTAGATGGCCGTGCACTGAGTGCAAGCTGCATTTTAACCTCTTTGTTTTTTGTTTTTTTTTACATTTTGTCAATTTTTTTTATCAAGACCGTCAATTATTGGTTGAGAATTTAAATTTCGTTGTCATATATGCCTTGCGAGGCTTTGTTTTCTCAGGAAACATATTTTTTTAACAACAGTTAGCCCATAACCACCTGAAAAACCTTTCAGATCTTTTTTTTAGATGGTACGTGGGTCAGTTCTCGGATCGAACCGGCATTCTCTTGGTTTGGAGCCGATGACGACGCTTACCACTGGGCTGTGCTTGCCCGCTTTGCTCGAGGTCCCTTGGGCCCCCTCACAAAGCTCACACTGAGACTTAGTTTTTCGCTGTTATCGTTGAAGGCGTACGTTCGTATCTAGGCGGCTACGGGTTAGACTAAACATTTTTACATATTTAGCCGTTAGGCCTATTCACATACATTGTCAGGCTTGAAGGCTCTTGATCATAATTTCAAGTCAGAACAAAGAATTTTTATATGTGTGATAGTGATGCTAAACGGCAGCTTTCGACATCTAATCAATCCAGGAATGAAAAACAACAATTTTCAACGTCATTCTGAAAGTCATAGCTTGTTGGGGGTGCTTCCCGCAAAGAATTAGAACTATCCCTTCATCCATTTTCCACAAATTGGTTGGAACAATAGACGTGTCTATTTATTCGCACTCAACTTCTGTTGGCTTTTACATGGTCATTTAACGACCAATTAGTTAATGAAATTTATTTCACTAACCGGAATAAATTGATCGTAAATTTATCACTGATAATCGACTGAATTGATTATTCGGCTTACATCCGTAATTTATGATTGCATATTTAATTATATGAATACATTGCCGATGTCAACAAAAGAATGACCAATGAACCGTTATGGCGTTTCCTGTTCGCAAGTGTGGAAAATTCAGGAGGAAAGCGGCAATGGACCATTCAATTTTTTTCCACGGGAATCTTGTACGTTTTAGCCTAGTGAAATGGAAACGAGTTCAGACACTCACGTTTTAGCACGCACATAGTTCAGTGTGTAATATCAACTTATATTTCCACTCTTATATATTTGCATATGTTGCCATCACCAAACCTGCAGCATCGTAGGTTGCCACCGTTTCACCACAGTCCACTATGGTCACCAGTGGTATGGTGGTTAGAGGTGGACCGAATTTCGGTTTCAGTTTTGGTTTCGGCACCGAAACCAGCAAATTTTCGGTTTCGGTTAAGGTTCTGGTTTCGGCCATGAAGGTAATAGCTCAGTTTCGGTTTCCGATGAACTGGTTTCAGTTTCGGCTGAATCCTATGCTTCAGCTTCGGTGAAGCCGAAACCACTTCTACCTCCTGGCAGTATCCAATTTCCGAACATACTACTAGGCTGTAGCTTAGTGATGTCGACATCCAGGGGTCACCATCACACATCCTGCTTGCATCTGCCGTGCCCATCAATAATAAATACAATTTAAAAAAAAATCCAAATTCAAAATATTTAAATAGCTTCTTTTGCACTGGAGGGCATTTATGCTTGCTTGCATTTGTCTTTATTTGTGTTTTCAAGCAAAGCTGTTACTTACTGAATGAAAAGCCCTTTTCCGTGCCCTGGACTGACACGAAAAAAATAAGACTATTTTTAAAATAAAAAATGAGTAGTGACAAAAGAAAATACAAACGGAAGTCCTGACGTCTTGTAGGAAGACTCACAACTTCTTTTTCAATTATAAAATATTATTTTTGTTGGAGGGGTGGAGGGAGGGGCTTGGAGGCCACACATTCATGATTTTATGGTTTTATTCCTGCTTTTTTGTCAAATTATTAAAATTGATACTTTTCAGGTTAAATTTTGGTTCCGGTTTCGGTAGTGGTTTCGGTTTCGGCCAAAAATGAAAAGTTTGGTTTCGGTCGACCACTAACGGTGGTTAGCTCAATTATCTCAGGAGCAGTGGTCCCGGGTCCGGCTTCGAGCCTCACCTTAGAATCCCTGGCATTTTCGGAAAGATGTGAGCCCTGTTATACCTCGTGCTCATAGAGATTGTGTCATGTTACCGTTCCTGTGTATATAGGTCTGATTGAAATTACCTAGCAATGGAAATTACCATGGAAGCACGCAAACGTCCAAGTAGCAGCAGTAGCGTGCACAGACCACCGAGAGGGCAGGGCAATTCTGTAAAAGGGCACGCTAAGGTGTTTTTTTCTTGGGACCTTTTTTTTTTACTCGTCAGTTTTTTTTTTACCCTTTTTTTAAGCTTGTCTCTCTTTTTCACCCTTTTATGGCGTTTTGTGCCCCTTTCTTGGACTTTTATTTTGCTCTTTTTAGGCCTCTAGGCACTTTCTCAAGCCGCGGCACAAGCGTTTATCGGTTCAGGCAACCAAAATAAAGCATCTTTTTTTTTTTTACAAAAAGGGCAAGAATGGCATTTTTTCCTAAAAGGGCAGGGGCAATGCCCCCCTGCGCCCCTCTTGTGCATGCCACTGAGTAGCCGTATTTACTACAATTTTGCATGACTCGTCGCATGTAAAGTACAGGGAAACTACACGATAGTGGGTACTACGAAATCACCTATCCAACTGCGCGGTAAGGGATGTAAAACTGACTTTACCAATTAGCTCCTTAAAACACTTCCTAAATCGTCCGTAAAGTGCATTTATTATGTGCGCGGCTTATCTTGAGTCATGGAAGTATTTTATGAGCGGCTACGTCTTCCTGGAAGAGGCGGCTTTAATCGACGGCCGCCATTGTTTTTGTAACCATCTTGTATATCAACAAGGCACTCTGCTGCCAGAAAAGTACAATCGATTATCTGCGTTCGTTCTGCGGTGAACTCGAGATAGGCGGCGCGCACTTTAGTCTTGGAGTAGGGTATTGATTGTTAGTAATTGTCAAAAGTCCAGATACTGGTTGTCTCATTATCGAAGTTATTGCGGGACATCGAGAGCGGGCTCCAGTAGAGCCATCCACCCTACCATCAGGATGGGCGCGAATTAGCATGGCGATGTGTTATGATTTACATACTGCCCATGGTTGAAAAGGCTGAATATTTCATCAGTACTAGCAACCATTTAAGTTTAAATCAGCACCAAGTTTCATTCCGACCTGATAGGCAAACACATGGAAGTAATCTCCAGAACAAACTGATAAACGAGTGAAAATCGAGTAATGAACTTTTGTTGCTGCTGCCAGCTTCGAGAAAACTACTATCGTAAGGACAAGAGTTTCATACATCCCGCCGAACTGGAACAAGCCGATTCGCTACGTAAGGGACCCGTCATTATTTAAAGGGCAATTACATCCATTGTGACATACATGTTTGACTTTTGGATCACTTACACAATAACTATTGCGGTAAGAATACGTTACGTACGTCCAATATAACAATTTAATTACTCCATCACCAAAACACGACACGGAGGTCGCCATTGTTTTGCTGGAACGCGCAGAAATTAATGCCGACAGATGGATCTCTTCGATTTCGACTCGCAGCCGATTGAGATAGCTGTATCAACTGTGAGGAGCTCAAGCGTCTGACGGCCTTAGCTGGCCACTACACTGCCGGTCAACTAAGGCCGTCAGACGCTTGAGCTCCTCACAGTCAATACAGCTATCGCAATCAGCTGCGAGTCGATATCGAAAAGTAACATCTATCGGCATTAATTTCTGATCGTTCCAGCAAAACAATGGCGATCTCCGTGTCGTGTTTTGGTGATGCAGTAATTAAATTGTTATATAGGACGTAAGTAACGTATTATTACCGCAATTCTTGTGTTTAGTTATTATGTAAGTGATCCAAAAGTCAAACATGCATGTCAAAATGGATGTAATTGCCCTTTAACGGCGGGGGGGGGGGGGTCATGCATTTTGGGCCCTCTCGTGTGGGGAAGGGAGCCTCATAATTATTTTTAGTCCCCGTCAAAGAAGGGGGTCACGTAAAACACTTACCTAACTGAAAGAAAAAGTCATTTTTGGACTTCCAAAATGACACTTTCACCAGTCAAAATCTCTAAAAACGCCTCAGCTTCTTTGGGGCCAACCATGTTGTGAGTGTTTACACGGTTTAGCGAGAACTGGCATAGACAACAGGACGGAAAGCCAAATGGGCTCGAGAAGTTTTAAACTGTTGCAAACCTATTTACGTTGCCGTGTGGACTTGAATGTGAGACCACGCAGGGTAAATTCCCCACTCAGCCAGTCTGGCATTTAAGTACAAAAGGCATCGTAAATAGGTTTGCACCCGTACTTATTTAGAACTGGCATAGAGTCGAGAGTCAATACATGCAACTTCTACTTCGGTATGCCTTGGCTCGAGAAACAAACTGCCTTTCTTGCTTTAAGCTCGTTTAAACGTTTGTTTTAACGAACTGACACAAATTTATTGGGTAAAAACCTACACATCGTAATTTTTAACATACATTTTCCGCAAAAGTAAAAAGGGACACTAGTTCGACAACTGCCGAATGGGGTCAGGACTCAGTACGAACGGTGGAACAAAAGGGTTGAATTGTGTTGAAGACGACCGCCAAGTAGCGCATAGCCATACTACAGTCATATCTTTAGCGCATGAAGGAAAACTAATCTGCATAATAACTGTATCTCTTAACCAACCCTTGATCATACCAACAGACTATTTGATGTATGAAATGATCTCACCCGAAAAACAATTATGGTGCATCGTCAGGTTAACGAAATGCATGACAATGCCGTAGACTGGTTTCAAATTTGGAACCAATGTTACTAAGCTCCCAAATACTATTTATAGCCTTTTGGCTACGAAGTGTCATCTTTTGGCAAAAACACTGACCGTTTTGTTTTACTCACCATCAACAACGAACTTTTGAAAAACTGACAACACTATGTTCATTGATGAATGCGGAACCAATCAATGATTAAACAGGTCGGAAAGCCAAACGGGCACAAGAAATGTGTGCGTGTTTCCTTTTAGGCCATGTCAGTATGGCTCAGCGGTAGGACTTCGGCCTTTGGTTTTAAATGTCGTGGGTTCGATTCCCCGCTCAGGCAGTCCAAAAGGCAACGTAAGTAGGTTTGCATGTGTATTTATTTGAACCAATCAATCATTGTATGCTCGGTAGCATGGATTTTAAAGAGCAGAAAGGTGTTACAATAATGTAACAATTTTTTCTCATGTCTATAGCCATCTCGTCTAGCTTGCTGCTGTACATACGCAGTACGAAATTGACTTTTGCTGCAACTTATTTATTGTTTATTTATTTATTTTTTTTTTTTGAGAAAATGCCTTTCTAAATTTTCTAGCGACAAACAAATGGTAAGCTGCAGTATACGGCGTCCACCAGCCAATCAAGCCTCCTTAACATGGGTAAAACGAGCACTGGGTATTTCATCAGATTAAACTGTCAACTTCATCCCTCCATGTTGCTTTTACGATTGAATTGTCTGGTATCTGACGTCCACCACATAACGACAGTATGGCAGAACTACATTTGGTAGGCCTAAATCAACATCTAGACGTACCTGATACTCAAGTTATGAACGATTTGGCTTCCTATCAATGCGTGATGAATTTTTGGTTACCATGGTGACAGAGTGATAAGTCACCATTAGCTTTCCGTCCAACCGCAAAAAGCCTATAATTGGCGCCAATATTCGAAGCGTGGCTCGGCAGTAGAGGCAACCACAATACATAAAATATGCGGTATACTTTAACCGTAAATAATAGTTTGAAATAAATTAATAATAATTATCGTTAAACTTAGTGATGTTATGGATCATATTCTAGTGTTTTATCTATGTAATCGGAAGCACGAAGTAAAAATGCACTTTTTTGTTCGTTTGTTTTATTGAGAGCTTGAGAACCCTACACGTAATATGCTCTCACACTAACTAGACTATACTAACGTAAGCAAAGAATGCATTTGTATCAATATCATTAAATGCGCCTTTTCACCTTTTCAACTCCTAGCTGCAGCGCCGTAGAATCTTCGAGCAATAAAAAGAAAATAGCCGGTAAATAAAAAAAAAAGGAACAATACTTCGCAGCAGCGCCGCAAATTTTCATAACTAAAACGAGATCACGTGACCCACATCAGCCAATTGGATAACGGAGAATCTGGAACGTGGATGCTGCGTTTAGAATATGGGCAACGCTATTAGAATGGTGAACCAGCGCCTTTAATGTAAAGTGTAGGAAAATTGGTATCGAGTGCTTGATCTTCAATCCATCGGCTTCCTCTGGGGTAACAGCCAAAAGGGGAAATCCTGGAGAGATGACTATACCGCGCAGTCACTACGGTGACTTTTCCAAGAGGTCCGTCTTGACATAGATCTGTGACATGCCTCGGTAAGCGTGAGGTGTTGAGCAAAAATAAGTACCTTGGTTGATAACGGTTTATTCCTCGAGATCCATCACAATAGTTATAAAAATGTCATCGCCATTCAATACTCATTCATCATCAAACGTTTGCATTCGCTGCTGCCGTTTCCCTTCTCTCTTCGTCACTAATCTGGGTCAATAATCTGATAAGTTGAAAAAAAAACGTTGCGTATTACCTGGTCAGAGGATGTCGAAGGTGAAGCGTTAGCCTTTCCTGGCCGTAGATTACAAACCCATTACAGTCGGACGATAGTATAGGAGAAATCCATAACGTGGATAAGAAAAAACGTTAAAGACATTGACAAGGAAAATGGCGGCCAGTGCAGTCCAGCATGGTAACGATGATGTCAGTTCAGATCACAAAAAAACAAGAAAAAGAGAATGACGTAAGAGGAAAAAAGCGATGAGAGAAAATTAATCGTAAACAAAACGAGTGAAAGGGTTAGACAATGATAAGCGACCTGCAAGAGAGGGCGTAACAATGTCAAGAAAGGATGCCCATAACAATGCCCTTACAACTATCATGACAAGAGGTACCAACATGGGGATTCGATCCGGTAAACCTCCGATCATCGCAGGGGCCGAAAGATTGTCCAGAATTGGCCAGAAATGCCAAAGGTTAATTACCATTTGGATATTGCTACTTGGTATTCTTGGTGAAGCTTTTTCGTATTAGCGTTTTGTTATAGTGAGTTTGGCAAAGAATTTTGTGCTGTGAACTACGGTAAATGCCCAGGCATTAAAGCTGTTTATTATTTGGTTTAATTAATACTTAAAATTCATTGGTTCGTTTCGGTAGCGGTTTCATAAAACAAAGAAACATCTGAACGGACGAAATGATTGGGCTGTACCATAATTTTTTTCTGGGAATCAAATTGAATACGTACGGATGGTAGTAGGGGTAAAGAGAAAGTTTAATTAAATCTTCCAAACGTTAAGCATTTAATCGCTCACAAAAACTTTTGTTAAAATAAACAAGAGTTTTGTGCGATGATTATGTTCTTCCAGTATTTCAAACGAAAGTCAATTTGTGCAGGGCACTTTCAAAATGTGCACTTCTAAGTCTTGAGTATTAATGACCGTATTCGGTCGATTCAGCAGGGTGAAAACAATTATTGAGCAAAGGTCTGGGCTACAAAGAATATAATCCACATTTATGTAACTGAAATTTAATGAGGGTTTTAAACTCTCTTTCGTTATCGCAACAAAAGAAACCTACTTTCATTAAACCACTTTGGAATAACTTATGTTTCAGGTTCGTTCGATGAGATTAGCTTTTGTTTTTGAAAGAATAATCGCAGAAGATTCTAAAAGAGAGTAATTAAAATCCGTTTATCTGAGAAGAAATTGCAATAAATATTTTAGGAACCCACAGTTTATAAATTTTAAAGCCTATGGTATCCGGTATCCTAGATTCATACCTGGTTACACGAAGTTCCTTCTCGCGCAAAGATTCTCTTTTTGCCAAAATTCAAGCTGAAAATTATTTTATGATTTTAGTTTGCAAACAGATAGTATTTATTCGTCTTGACAGGAAAATCAAATCGCATAATCGTATACAGTGTAACAGAAAATTGTCTAACAGGAAATTCGTATAATGGAAAATCGTCTAATGTCCCTGCCTCGCTCGCGCTACCGCACTCGCTACGGTTAAACATATAACATCAAAAACTGCAGGAATATTATTGTCTAGTTAGACGTTTATCCATTATCCATTATACGATATTCCATTTAGATGATTTCAAATTTTTTATTTATGCAGATATTAGACAATTATCCCATTTTCCAGTTAGACTTTCGTCCGACGCCCCAAGAAATAATACTCCATACCATAAAACAAAATGCTTGTTATCTGGCTTTATTGGTTCAGAATTGTGTTCTAAAATTGTTTAAACTTTAAGAGCATCCAAAATTGATATCGTTTATAGTTAACCCTGTATGTTAAGAATTGCAACTGCCACTGTGGGGGTCATTTTGAGAGTCCTATTAATGGAGGAGAATTGAATCTCATGTCTTCTTAGCTTGGAAGCTAGGGAACTACCCACCAAGCTATGATTTGCTTGCTGGTCTTGGAATTCGCGCTAACACTCAAAAACGTCATTTTTTCCACTGAGCTAAGGTAATTCTTCCTCGTGTTAACCGACTGAAGTTACATTATTTTCATTACTGTGTGAACTGATGGAATTAGTATTTTCGTTCTGGCGTGACTTATTTGTATTGGTAGGCGAATAGTTAACGGCATTATAATGTTACTCTTGATTGAAACTGTGCTCAATCTTGATGATTCTCCCAACGCAAATGTGTGCCGAAACTGTTTTTCTGATTTAAATGGTTTTTTTTTTTTAGTACGCTGTAAGTTTAAAATGGCGTTACCCGAATGCTTGCTCAGAAAGATAAAATAAATAGGGATTGAGGCTTAATGGAGCGTCGACAACTTGGTCATTAGCGCCAACCTCAGTCACAGTGCAGTGGTCCGGGTTGCCACTGCACCACACATTACAGAGATGTTATTCAAACCCCTAATCTAAATCTTGTCATACATCTGTACCTCCTGCAAAAATTGAAAAACACCGGACAGGAGGACTGACTTATCGCCCAACTGACGCGCAATGTCATGCGGAAGATGGAAACGACGACGAACACCATCAAGATGGCGACAATCAACAAGTAAGTGCCGGACCGTAAGTGGCCGTCGACACCAATAACATTCAGGAGGGTCAACCCTCCGTAAAACGAAACAGTGAGTAAGTCGAGTGTGACCAATGCGCAAACGTGCCAACACAACCTCCTCACGGCGACTGCTGCGACACGCCGAGTGCCACTCTTCGGCAGTGCCTTTAATAGCCCGTAATTTATTACCGTCACTCGAAGGCCATGAAGACATAACAATGTATAATTTTCAGCATTTAGTTTGTGTCTTGGTCACAAAAACAGTAGAACGAGTATATAATACAATAAAATGGAGGCATCGTTACAGCCCCTTGATTGGGTGTCTCCTATTTTATTGCTTGATTGATATTTCTTGGTCCAGTCAGTGGGTCCCACCAACTTTGTATGGTTACTCTTGTTGTTCACTTTATCGTAATTAATTCAAAGCTGTGTTCCAGTATTTCTACTGATTCTAATGAACATTCTGTTGAATCTCACAATTGAGAAAGGTATCCAGGCAATGTTCCTAGCTAAGAATAGTCTTGCAACATTACTACGGCTCCAGCATAGCTACTTTGATGTTAGGCTCTATGGCTCATTCACATTTGGCTGAGTCCGAGCCACCCTCATGTTCTGTTGTGTATTCGGGATAAACAATCAAGGATGTTTTTTCCATCACTGCGTCATTTTGACACCTTTGGTAAAAAGAAAAGAGAAACAAATTCGGAGGGAGAAAGTTTGTATACGTATAGCTTCTGCATGGGCCCAGCATAAAATATCTGCTTGACATGGATTTATCGGCTTTACATTTCCGTTATCATTCCTAACAAAACAGGTCCTTACTGTTATTGGTTTATCTTGCTTTAATTGTATTGTGACCAGTGGCGTAACTAGTGGGGGGGGGGCAAAGGGGCGATTCGCCCCCTCTGTGAGATTTTGAAAGCTTATTCAGCAAATTGGCAAAGTCACTTTTTCCATAGCTGAAAAATTATTTAACGTCAGATGGCTGCATTTTTAGGTCAAAGATGCACTTTCATCTTATCTAATTTTTACTTCTACTGTTTCTCCTTTAAATCACTAAAAGTAACCAGGTAACAAATGGAGAAAAATGAACATCAGTAAAGATAAACAGTAAGAATTACTAACTCCATATTTTGTTTAAAATTCCCAACAAAGTATCAGTGTTTAAAAAATAAGTATCTAGTGTGAAAAACTGAATGATTTACATTACACAATTTTTTTATGCATGTGATGCGGTCAGCAACGCTGGTTTTATAAAAATGTTTTCAACGGCACTTTACAAGGCTAGAAAATGCCGGAAAATAGCAAAAATGCATCAGCTTCCGGGGCTCTTATTCGGTTCTCCCTCCACACCATTCGGCTAAATGCTTAGTGTTGCCCCCTCACTACAAAACCCTAGTTACGCCACTGATTGTGACTGTCTTGTTCCATAGAATTATTAAAGATAAAACAAAGCAGTGCTACAAAACAAAAGACGAACAACGTTTCGAAAATTAACATTTTTCGGCAACAGGTTTATGAATAAAAAGATTAAAACATGGCAAGGCCACTAAGTCTTCACATGTTTAAAAGCATAACACAATAACTTTAAAGAATAAAAGAATAAAAAGTCTAAAACCACAATTTCTCCTCTCAAACGAGGCAGAAAACGGTGGTCGAAACGAACAACCCGACCTTGAAAATCTTTGAAAATCCAAGTTGCAAGTCAAGGTGTATGCAAATCGGGTCAGATGGTTTCATGGGTATGGTCCAATCCTAACAACTATGGGGGTTGCGTAGTATGCCTCGTAAATGTATCAAGTTTGATATTTTTTTCACAAGGGAAATATTCTTTAAGATATTTATTGTCTCGTACTAACTGATTGTGGACCGGACGTTTATGCATATGAATTACAAGTGTTTCGAGATTGATGAAAGGCTTAAACTTGATTCACGCGAGTTGAGGCGTCTCAAGGCTGACCTTTGCTTCACCTACTTTTCACTTCATGAATTTACTGACTTAAATTATGAAAAATTCTTTTCCTTGAGTCACCTAACTCGTACTCGAGGACACACCTTTAAACTTAGCACTGGTGCCTTCCATACAAGAACCATTTCGACACTTTTTCTCGAACAGGACAGTCCCTGTCTGGAATTCCCTGCCATCTGCGGTTGTATCCTCGATATCGTTGGCTAGTTTCAAGAATTATCTCCGCAAGACAGACCTATCTCGTTTCTTAAAATGCTTTATCCCGCTGTATTGTATACATTTTGTGATGTTTCTATCACATTATGTTATTATTAGTTATGGTTGATGTCTGTTTTATTATTTTTGACGTTGGTTTGTTTGAACCATAATCTTGTTTTTTAAATTTTGGGCCTGGTGTAAATTTTGGGTGGAGCATATTGCTCCCTTTCTTGACCCCCCCCACAGTTTTTCTGGCTGTGAAGATGTATTACTATTATAATACGGACTCTAGTGTGTTTTGCTTGAATTATTCCATGCAAAACTCTTAGTCTTGATGCTACACTTACTCAAAACTACTTCCCAAGACTCTCCTAATTGTAATCATTTTGCTGGCATTGAAAGTGGCTAATAATACATGCTGGAAAACTGGATGTTGACTTTAAGTATGTGTTGAGGTATAATCCATGGATCGAAACCACGCTCTGCTACCACTTGTTGAGGTCTAATCCATGGAAGGAAATAGGCAGGCGTAGTATTAACTATTAGAGTTTACTTATTGAAACATGCAAACGGGCTACATTTTAAAATTACAAGAGGTCAACGGGGAGAACGATGCGTAATGGCCAACCCAGTCAGTTGGAGTGAATTGGGAAGTCTTCTTCATCGGGCTTCCTGCTATTTAGTTGCCCAAGTTACACTCCAGTTAATTAGAAGGTGCACCTGGTTGTTTCACAATGTTCACACGGGGCTCTTTTAGACAAGGTTATCTGTCCCTTGGGTCATGTTATAGTTTGTGCACTTCAGTCCAGTTTATTTTGAGAATCGCACACACACTAACAGTATGTGCAGTTATTGACTGTGTCTCAGTAGTTCAAATGTTAAAGCTGTGGTAAGGTTAAAATCGAGATTTCCCGTTGCTTGGATATTTTCCACCAATAAGTGCATTGATGTCAAGTTTTCCACCGTGTATTTGCCACTTTGAATGTAATCTGTAATTCCTCATACTTCCCCCGCCCCCCCCCCCCCCCGCTTTCTTGGCTATCTTTTACTGACATTGTTACCAACTGTAAATCACCCATTTTTACTTTTGATTTAAACCCCTTTCCCGTGCTTCATACAAAATGATTTTTAGAGCCACCCTAAGCCCACTAGTTTAGTACATCCGACCATCATGAGCTCTGAACCTACTGTGACCAACATAAACAATTTCAGTCTGCGCTAATATCAGCAATGTTCGTTGGTGGCGGTGCAATCACACCAGAAAACCTGGAGCACTGCGAAAGATAAAAGACAAAAACAACCAGGGAGGAAAGTAAGATAAAATAGGAGGGAGGTGCAAATTTACGCCATTTGAGGTAATGATAAAGGGGGGCCATTTCCACGAGCACAACAATACCAACCAAGTCTATTTTCTACTTTCTACCTTACCGTTTGTGTGTGGTGAGAAGGGGGTGGTTTGCCATCCGACTAGCCACCATTTCCTCTACAGAAAAGGTTATAAATCCACATCAGCTAGCTGCCCGAGTCAGTGTAGCGCAGCGAATCATGTCTGTTATTACGTGGGAAAGCGGGAAATAAATTTACGAGTGCAGCTTTTATCAAAGATTAATAACACAAGTTAGATGGAAGGGGATGGGAATGGGGGTTGGGTTGGAGGGGGGGGGGGTCGGTGGCACCAACAGGAGCCTCTGTGTGCTGTGATAGAAAAAGCCAGTTATGACGGGTAAAAAGGTACGGAGCATTAAGGGTGTTACAGTCCGGAACGGAATCCATATTTCCTTGATTAATGTAGAAAAGGGAAAGCCACGCCGCCGTGATTAAATTGTTTGCAACCATGACATAATAGAAATATTGAACTGGTTTACTCACCCCTCCCCACACACACAAGATTTTTGTTGTTGTTTGCATAAAAAGTTAGGTATAAACGAAAATGATAACTCATGTTTTTATATGAGACTAGAGGAAGTCCGTGCTATGCACGGGGCCGGTCATATTTCGCGGGACACATTTCCCGGGAGATTTTCTCGACGACTTGTCAGATTGATCGACCACTCATGCCTGGCTCCTTTTGGGCTGCAGGTAGAGTGGGAGAGTGCATTTTCAATGCGGGCGCGAGGAGGGGAGAAGTTGTTTTCCTTTAGGCTTTCCTTTAGGCTTTCCTTTAGGCTTTCCTTTTAGCCGGCCACCGATATTATAATAAAGATTGCTCAATTATTTGCATGAGTTCTACTATACTAGTTTGTCATCTCCCCGTGAGTATGTATTTGTTCTAGTAAGAATGCAGCCAATGCTAACAGAGACTGGGTCCGGGGGTGGGGATTAAGGAATGGGAATGGTCATTAGAGCCAACCTCGGTCGCAGTGCATTGATCCGGGTCCCCAGACAGCAGGACAGAATCATCGCCCAATTGGCGCATTATGTCGCGCGGAACGTGGAAACAGCGACGAACACCATCAAAATTGTCACAATCAATAATCACATGAAGGACAGTAAGTGACCGGCTGCACCAAATGATATTCGGGAGGAATAACCCTCCTCGAACGGAAGCAATGAGGAAGGTTGGTGTGACCATTACGCAAACAAGCTAACACCATCTCTCGCACACGTTAAAGGGATATACCTCCCAGCACCATTTTTCTCGATCCTCCACATCAAGTACGGCCCCAAAGGTCTATTTCCTTACCGTTAGTCTTTCCCTTGCTAAAAATCCTTTTTTTAAATGTGGCGTCTAGGAGATTTTCTGTGCAATATAATGGAACTTTATTTACTAACGACCCGTAACTATATGATGCATTGCGCGCTTACAATAACCATGACGTTTCGTCTCTCTTGTGTGTATGTACTAATTTGCTAATAATTACTATGAGATCTAAAATCTAAAAGCGTAATGCGGTAAAAATTAAAATTAATTATTCCAATAGATCGCCGAAGCAAAATTATAAGACACTAGCTTCGAAATTTATAAATTGTGATGTTAAAATACGTGAATCAATCCGGTTTGTGACGACACGATTAATGCGTTCATGCTGGTTCGTCTATTAGGCACAATGCCAAATGAGACAGTAGCTACGCTTTTTCAACGCAACTACTATCTCAGATGGCCTTTGGTGTTCGTATATACGCGGAAGCCGACCAGCGCGCAGGCGGAATGTTATAAGGTAGGCCGGGTGTCCCTTTAAGTAAAAACTTATGATAAAACTAAATAACCAGAAAATGTAAATAAAAACGCCTCCTGACCGTACACACGTAAACAGTACAGAAATTTAATTTTCTGCATTTTTTCCTGTCCTTGGTCATAATAAAGTGTAGATAAAATACAAAAATTACGAACCAGCCCTTATGCTGACTGTTCAGTGCCTATCATCATTTGCAAAGTGACGGGCACTGAATTGCCAGATAAGGACAGGCTTGTCGTTTTTAAATTTTATCCACATTTTATTGTGACCAAGACCGAAAGAATTGGCCAGAAATTAAAATTCCGTGCTCTTTACACGTCTTTGTGGGAGCTGCCGGTCAGGAAGCGTTTATATTTTGACTTTCTACAACCCGCAAAATAATTGGTTTTGAAAACAACCAGAAAGCAATAGTTAAAGGGGCATACCCTCCAAATGATTTTAGTGTTGATTTTTCTTGATAATTTACATCAAGTAATCTACAAGGCTTTATTCACGTAATGTCCAAGGATTATATTATGCGTATCCCATGCCTAATACAGTTTGTGCACTTAATCGTTAGAGCTATTTTCTTCCACTCCCTTACTGGTCCAGTAAAATGTGAATTCTGTGCGACTTCCGCTCCTGTATCAACACACCACACCATTGAATGTATTCGATCTTTGCTACGGCAATTGTTCGGCACGGAGGTACGGCACTGTAACTAAATTGTAAAGTACTAATTC
>JAHWFP010102621.1:16263-47410 GCA_023313725.1 Lithobius niger | reverse complement strand
TAAATGCGTGTCGAGACGTCCCTGTAATTGAGTCAGAAACGTTGCCTGGTCGTAGTCTGTTAAAGTCTGATCGTTCAAAACTTTTTTCATGCCGACTTGAATCGTCCTTATAGTTTTCACTGTCGGTTCGTAAACGTCAAGAGTCTGTCGGTAAAAAGGATTGAACGATTGCTGCCCCGTGACCACATTGTTTCCGTAAGGCACTAACGTTAATTTCTCCATTCCGGCTGACATATTACGCAGTTTTTTTCCTGCCAATCAAAGAACCGACTGTACTTGCCAACAGGGGGATTAGAAGTGACAAAAAACTCAGTCCGCCAGTCTGATTTATGACTCTTTTCTTCTTCTTAATGGATTCGTTTTTAGTGGCTAACGAACGAATCAATTTCTTGTGTTTCTTTACTTTTTTGAATTGAGAATCGGTTAGCGGAATGTGTGACTTTAAAAGATTAAAACCACAGATTAAAAAACTCTCCGCTTACAGATGCGTCACTCGTACCTTAGCCAACGCTTCAAAAATGGGGCCTCGTTTCAGCAACGCGTCGGCGCGATGACTCTTGTTCTCGCACTTTATTCGCCAGATGTCACTAGCAGATAGCAGAAAGCGAAACTGAAACACAAAAACAATCTAAACCTATTGCCGCTTCGGTAGCGTTATGATTAGGTTAATAATTAGTCTAAATAGCGCAGCAGACGTAATCGTAACATTTTAAAAGTATTTCTGCCGATTCCCATGATTTTGTTTACGAATCGTATGGTCGTGAACGTTCATTAAATGTTAGTTTGATCAAAAGTCTCGTGAAAAAAAATGCTTGCGTTCTTGATAATTTATATACGTGGTGATTTATATAATTATATATATATAACTATATAATTTATATACCCATTTAATATTACCATTTCATTTCTCATCATTATGACATTTTCTAACATGGGTTAGAGTACTCACCTTACGGCCCTTTCCCCAGTTTTATTTAATCCAGAAATTTTAAAACTTTTATTTTATTTTTTTTGTGTGTGTTAGAGTTTTACAACATTTTTTAAATCAAATTTATAACCGAATAAGTAGACTTGTATTGTATTTTTAGGTGAGATAGAAACCCACGAGCAGTGGTGCACGGAAGCGGCCTCGGGAACCAGCCCCACCCCCCTACAAAACTCTAGAATGTGTCATAATGGTACATAAATTCCTAGAGAATTCGTGAGTAAGTCCACTGTAGAAGCCGGACACGCATTGTCGTAGCGTAAAATGCTTCAGCTTCTACACTGGGGGAGCTCCCAGTGCTTCCAGACCCTCTGGCTCGTTTTGTTTAGTCCCCTGCTAAACGTTTTTTACGCCCCCCCCCCCCCATTGTCTTTCAACAAAAGAGAAAATACCCTTTTATGATAATATTTTGCTCGAACGATTTAAATACCTCAACATCTTCATACAATATAAGCGTACACCTTAAAACACAACCATGTTTCATAATGTAGAAATCCATTTTCTAAGCACACTCCCCCCCCCCCCTCTTCCAAAAAAAGCCGACGTCTGGCAATGTTTTGGAAACTTACCGTGAGGCATCTTTCGGGAAAGTGAAAAAAGCAAGTGTTGGATTTTTTTCTCCGCGAATTGTTACAATTTTTAGCCTCGCAATACTGGGAACAACTCTTAATCGTACAGCATCCAGCTGAAAATTTGTTTGGTAAATCAACTAAAATGTGTGTTCTCTGAACAAACATACAAACAAAAATTTGTTAAAGCAATCGGCGGAATAAATATAGTATCAAGCTACAAAGTATATATTTTTTAATTATTACGTTCTCTGAACAAAACAAAAAAAAAGCAATCTAATCACGTATTGAAACAATCTGAGGGAAAAAGTATGGGTAACCTACCAGACGCCAATGTTCCACTTGAACCATCAGAAACATCCTGTAAATTTTGTCAAAATGTTTTGAGTTTATCGTTATTGAGTTTATCGATTATTAGCCTTATGTTTTATTTAGTGTATAAGCAGTTAAAATTCATAAATCCCTCATCTTTATTGCTCATCGGTCTTGTTTACGCCGGCAAAGGAAACACGTGCTCGGCAGGCTGGCTGCTCTCACAGCGCATGCGTGCGTAATTTCTTCGCTAGTCGTTCTAATTATACCGCGTCCTCGTGGGCGATAGCTGTGCCAGCTGGCGAATCAAGTGCGAAGTATGACTCAGCAGAAAAGAAAACGAGGTACCGCTTATCGCGCAAGTGACGCATCTGTGAGAGGAGAGTTCTTTAATCTGTGATTAAAACATAACTCACATACGGCATGAATTTGGGGTGGGGAAGCCTCTTTAACGACGGATTTCAGTTGCTCATTGTTCATTAGTTCCAGAGCTTGTAGAAAAGGCATTTGTTTTTGTATGTTCTTCATTTTGACGCTGTTGTCACAGTGGCCGCGCATCGCGAAATGACGTTACTTTTTTTTGTGTCGAGTTAATTAATTAAGCAGGAACGTACACGGCCAGTTTTTCTCCAGGAAAAATATTACTCACCAGGCGTAAATTTTCGGGTGTCGTCTGCCTTAAACAGATCAGCAAATAACTGTAGGGATTTTGTGTGGCGTCTTCGAAAGATTTCATGAAATATTCCGTTTTTTTAGGATAGAGCTGACGTGCCAAAATAGAGCCCTGTTGTCGGTCCCTAGGATTTTTCATCAGACAGATGTAATTTGCATTCAAACTTAAATCTCTATGAGCTCCTCCTTTAAAAAAGAGATTTTGAGTGATGTACACGATGCTTATAGATTTATGGTGTGAAATCTGGGTGGGCATTTTCCCGTCTTTTGCGTTTAAAGTTTCCATGAGATCGTCAACGATTGTGCAGCTCCCTGGTGGCAGTTTTGTGAAATCACACGGTCCTTTGTGAAACTGTACTTTGTGCGACAATTTGTGCATCCAAGATTGAAAAATCGCATAACACCACACAAAATTATTTGGCGGCGGTGTAATCATTTCGTCTGCATTTTCGATCAATCGCCGACACCATGTTGATTTCCCTGCATGACTAGGAGCAGAAAGTAACATGAAAAACGGGGCCTCGAGCTGCAGCAACTGCGTAGTCATGATCAAATTATAAATAAATAAATAAATAAATAAATAAATAAATAAATAGAGAGCGAGCGCTGTCACGTTGCGTCCTTATGGCTTGAACTGCAAACGCCAAATGATGACTAGATTGATTTATATATTTACATCGTGACTATACTGGTTTCATATTTACATTATGTACATTTTATTTACATTTTTTTTACTGATAAATTACGTCGTCTTGTAGCCGTATGGGATGGTACTGTAGTCGTCCAACATGATTCTTTTGTTGAAAACTAACCTGTAGTTTTTATTTCTGTGAACCGACAAGACACGGTTTTTTTGCCTGATAATTTGGCGTGGATTTGTGACGACGATGTGCCTTTAGGTTTGCCGGCCCAAAATCATTTCCTCCAAGACTTCCGGATTCAAATTTACCAAAGCAGACGAATCCAAAATAAATCCACGGATTTTGAAAACGTGTTCGACGCGCTTCGGCTGGTCCGTAAATCGCACGAACAAGGCGTACTGTTTTGCCCCTCCCCCCACGAATTTTTCAATGTATGCAGTTTGGCCGAATTGTTTTGTGATTTCGTCCGCCATGGAACCGAGGCAGTAACCGGTGGTAATAGGGTGGGGCTTGTCGCGATCGGTAACCGTGATCAGGGAATCTGTATCGTAGTAGACCACCCCCCCCCTCCCCCCTCTTGCACCTTGCATATAGCCTCGTACAATTTGATGCGGCCGTACGATGTTATGAAGGCACCAACAACGATGTTGTTGTGAGGTCTAGGCCTAGAAAAACCGTCTCTGTTCAGGTATTGTATTCTCGCAATCTTGTCGCCGTTTTCGAAAGTGACGTGCGTGATTTCTTTAGAACAGTCGGTCAAGATCGAAAAGAAGGTCTGTGGATCCTTGACAAACGAAATGTAAGGCACGGAACTCTTTTCACAAAGTTTTCCAAACAAACTTACCAACGTGTCCTTAGCCACCTGCCTCAATCCTGGATTTTTGTTTATTTTGCCGTAATCCAGTTTAATGCCTTGCTCCCTCTCGTAGCGCTGGATGTAGGCCAGTTTCTTGGTCTCGGTTTCGCACGCGATGGGCCATCCTTCCGACTCTTGCTTTACCTTAAGACAGCTGTTCACGTACGACTTGAAAGGGTAAAAGTTTGGGTCCTTTTCGAAAGTCCAAACTTCGTGAATTTTCGTGATTTTGTACCCTTTCGATACGGCCAATTCCAGTTCGGGTGACGTCCATGTACCTTTTAATTTTCTCTTGGCCTCGGAATGGCTGCATTCCTCTAGATTTTCTTCGTCGGCACACGTTGCACAGAGAGGGAAAAAAAGGCGCTTGTTGCAAACGTAGGGAGCACTGGAATTCCTAATTTTTGGGGCGGGAGAATTTCGCACTGTATCAGACCGAAATAGTGTTGAATACAACAATCCCTCACGTCTTTAATAATGGTGGGATGGCCTTTGGGGAACAAACAGCTGCTCATGACCCACGCGTACAGACTGATGAAGTCCAGAAAGTCGATGCGCTGCCGCTCGTTTGCAACAATGGAAGAACGGCACATCTCAACCCTGCCACCGTAGGAGTGGGCCGGATTGAGTCTGTTGACAATGTCGAGGGAGGCAACAAACGCTTTTGCTTGGGGATCGTCTTTCAATAATTTGGCGAATTCGCATTCCCAAATCGTCTCCACGGCGTAACCCAGTTCCCTGAATTTCTTCTCCAAACAAAGCTGTCGCTCGTAATTTTCATCCAGTGTAAGGTCGGAAAACAATGCCTTTAAATGCCTGTTGGTTGAAAAACATTTAACGCAGGAGTGGGCAGAACAGCCGTTAAAATTGAAGATAGTGGGCACTGGTAATTCGCTGTAACCGTCCACGGAATGTCCTTGCAATTGTCTCTCAAGGTCAACGCTGTCGCCATTTTGGATTTTTATGCCCCTGGTGTGTTCCAGATATTTCATCCAACGAATGCCCACTTTCGAATACCTCTTGGGGTTCTGAGCATAGCCGTAATGGATGTGCGCCAAGGAATTTTGTGGCAAATGCAAGGTCCGAAAGGCCTTTACGACTGCACCGGGCAGCGTGCAACTCGTGTAGGGGTCGCAATTTTTAAAGATCTCCATGTACAGTTTCTTAAACTTGACGACTGCCTTAAACAGAATTTCTGTATCCAAAGTGCAGTATTTGATTACAGTGTTGCGAAAATCGAACACTTCGCCAGAAGCAATCATTTCGCCGTACCACACTTTGAAATCTGCACGGTCGGACGGCGTCATGCGTTCCACGTTGTAATAATGTCGATTTGGGAACGGGCCTACGTAGCCGAAATTTTCTTCGCACAAAAATAAATGTGGGAAATACGATTTGGCCAGAGGCAGTTCTAAAGCCTGTGCGACCTTGCGAAGGGAAGTGTGAAAAAACAGATAAAAATCGGCAAATTTGAGTCTGTCTGCTTTCATGGAAATAATGCGTTCACCCTTTAAAATCACCTTTGGGCACACTTCTTTCTTTAATAAATACTGCACTATAAAATTGCAATCGAAACCAGAACTATTGAAGGCGAAACAGGTAAGGTTGATATCTTTGCAATTTCCATAAGTGTTGAACAGGAAATCGCAAAATTCGTCCCTTGCTTTCAGGCCGAAAAATTTAAAACAGCGCTGCCCGCAATTTTCGCAGTTGCTTTCGAGAGGCTCGTACTTTTCGCAAATTTTGCAGCAGATGATAAATACCACGTAAAAGACCACGTGTTCGTAAATGGGTTGATTGCGGCCGTCAAATTTATGAGTGTCAACGAGCATGGTTTCGCAATCGTAAAAGCCGTAGCTAGGACGAACGGTGGGCTGAAAGAACTTGTTTATTGGCATGTAACACTTGTGGTCTTTCGCTATAACCCACTTGGCGCAAATGGGGCAGTTGTATTTCAAGCAATGATGGTCCTTGCAAGGTAATTTAAACTGCTTGAAACAGACGCGGCATTTCATGTAGAGGTCGCAGGTGGATTTGTGGCTGTCGGGGTCGACTAGCTTGTGTTTGTCGTAGCATTGCTGACCGCGAAAAGAACGAAAACACTGATCCCAGTCGACTGGGACTGCAGATCGATTGCAAAACCCTCCTTTGAAACGGCAGCACTGGCATTCGTGTTTGCATGTGTGTTTATTTCTGTTGGAATAATGTTTGAAACATGATTGGCACCAGTAGTTTTCACCAACCACTTTGGGCTTCTTTTTGCAAAATACGTAATGATGGTCAATCAAAATGATGTTGCAGTAATGTTCTTTTCTCTCCCCTACAAACACGGGGGTCAAAGATCCGTGAAAAAATTGAAAAACACACAGTTGCAAGTTTGGCAAGGCATTTTGAAACTTGACAATTTCTTCGAAGCCACACTCGACTCCTTCCTGTACCCTTGCCATTTCGTGCAACAATGTAATTGCACGCCTGATTTTTCTTATCCGTTTTCTCAAGTTGGCGAACGGAATGTCATTTAAACCGAGATAGGACTGAGCCAAAACAATGGCCTGTGCGAGACATCTGTTGCCACCGAGATTGGGTTTGGTCACGACATTGTATATTTTCTGAAAGAAGGACCATTTGTTGACTATATTTTCTGTTAATATCCCTCCCGAAGGCGTTCTGACGTGAGTTATTCTTATCTCAAAGCCGTCGAGAAACGATACGGCTCTAGCACTGAACAACAAAGTTTCCAACTCGTGCAAAATTTGGCCTACGTGAAATAAACTGTACTTCGTGAACCGGACCCAAAGAGATGACGACAGAGCCGGGTGATTTAAAACAGTGCCTAGCATGATATTGGGATGAACGTCATTCAAGACGTTGGAAAACACGTGACGTAATATCTCTTCCACGTGATTAGAAATGGTGAGGTTCCGCCTAGCCAAAATTTCACTGGGAACGGGCAAGAACATGATTTTTACGTCGCTGGCAGTCGTCCTAAACCTTTTTATTTCCCGCGAAATGATAGAATCAATTCGAAATTTTCTGATGTCATAGCCTACTCTCGAACTGACATCAGAATCGTTACCGCTCTGAAGGCGTGGATGGCTGTTTAGGTTAGGCGTATTTTCGTCGACGCCTTCGCTTGAATACGACAGGGGGGGAAGGTGGGGGAGGGGGGGACCTTCTCCCCGATTCGTTTGAAGAAGAAGAAGAATCACTGTTTTGTTTTTCTTTACGCAGTTTAGCAGGTGCTTTACCTGTGTCTTCTAAAACACCATCCAGATTAAGCAATTTTCGACCGGCCTTAGCTTGTTTACGGGTTTTGCTTGGCGCGGGAAGAAGGGAAGAAGAAACTGTTTTTCTTGTAAAACGTGACTAATACGAAGGGGATTTATTTGCACTGGAATCCGAGCTGCTGCTTGGAGAAAGATGCAAGGGCGTAGAGCCTAGAGGGGAATGGCTGGACTTGTAAGAGCTAGGTGAAAGGAGAGGGGGGGATAGGGAAGGTAAGGCAGGGACTTGTTCACTTTCAGGTAGAATGGAGCGTTTCCGCGGTTTCTTTTGAGGCCGAAAATCACTATCTGGGCTATCAGATAACCATGCAGACAAAACTACAGATCTGTTACTTTTCCTCTTTTTTTGAACGGATTTTTTTGGGGGGGATTTTACAACCTGCACTTTTACATGTTTTCGGGAAGTTGGAACAAAATCATCATCTTCGGAAAAAATGGGTGACGAAATAACTTTGAGCTTTTTTTGTTTTTTCTTACGTAATTTAGGAATGGGGATATCTAATGAACTGTCAGTTTCGATTGGAGACGCCGAACGATCGCGTTTGGCATTTGTTCTGTTTTCGAACTCTAAAGTTCGCCTCGTGGGACCCCCACCCACGCCCCCTCCTATCTGTTTGGTAAAACGAGTTTTGCTCTGCAAGGCCACGTTATTTACACAATGCTCTGGTCACAATGCATTTGTCGACTGAACGTCCTTTAATGGTTTAGTGGGGGGCGTCACTGGAGACGATTGAACGTAATACGTTTCACGATTAGGGGAAGTAAATGGCACTGAATTACGTTCCGGACTAGAAACGGGAGAGGTTAAAACGAAATACGCATCACGATCTGGTGATTTATATTCTTGACTTACGTGTATTTGACCTGGCTCACACTCGCACGCTTCGCCGCTTTCCTGCACAACAGCAATACACCTTTCCACTGCACTGGTTATGCCTGGTTCGATGGAAGAATTTTCGGAAAACTGAATCACTGAATCATTAACACACCTTGCGATGCTTTCAACAGGCAAATCCGGGAACGAATTTTCGACGAAACTTTGCGAAAAATTTAATAAATCCACGTTGATATCACTACACTGAGAGCTGTTTACACGCTACTCCCCTTCTCGTAAAGAAGGCTCCACTATTATTATTATTTTTTTTTGTTGCTAATTCACTCACTTGCACACACTCACAAAATAATCCAAGCAGTTATCCACGGAAGCAGCTATCCGAAACGAGCGCAATATCTCTTTTAAACTCAGGCAGAATTTTGAAAAGAACGCCTAAATCGTCACGTGATCAACGAACACGTTAACAATCAGAAATTCGAAAAGTATAAAGAAGCGGCGAACTGCGCGAACAAAACAAAGACGTAGAGAGACGTATCAGAAACTGAGTCTCCTACGCGCATGCGCAGTCCACCTACGCAACCAGTTTTCAAATTGAGCAACGCGTCCACCATTTTTTTTTTTTTTTGCTTTGTCACTTCAAAAGCCTATACAAAAGCTTCGATCTCAACTGCCGTTCCCATGTATAGGTTGACCCTAAACTGACCCCAAAAAACCAGGGGACTGAAGAAACCGGATCTTAGCTAACAAAAAAGAAAATGAAGGTGAAAAGCATTTCTAAGTGGCGCCGGAGAGACGACAAAATGGCCCAAGTTACATAAAAGCCCCATTTTTCGAGCGTCATCTTGAGTTTCCAACGGATTCCCAAAACCCGTGAGAATACATTCCTGAAGTGACCAGTCCACCATAAGCTTTATAGCTAACAAAAAAATGTAGGGAAATAATCAATGGTTTAATTAATATTCATAACAGAAACAATACAATTAATTAATTGAATGCATAACTGCATAATATCATACATTTATTAAATGCATGAGCCGAGTATTTATTCGGATAGATCAAAACGACTCCAGATAGCAATTATAATTGGGAGTCCTTCTTCAAAGACGACCGAGAGGCGGCAAGATCATTTGAGACTGAACAAGTGTAATTACACCTATTGTTAGAGTTTAAAAGATGGCATTACCAGCTGACATTATTTACGACAGTTTCGTAGAAGCTAAATGACTTTCTAGAAGTAGATTTAATTACGATAAGATCGTCGCTCATGATCGATCACTACGTGGAATAACAATAAGTCCCTCCCACACGGGATGGCGGCATATACCTTCAAAGTGCCATGTACGCAACAATAGAATGATTGACAGGCGGAGAGGTCCCAATTAATGATAAGGACCCTAGCTGTCCAAATGTTACTATATTTAGCATTTCAATAATAAATCAATACTACAATGGATTGATCATGGCCGATAACGCCACAGTATTTAAGCTGAACCTCGGAATGCGTGATATCATCCAGTCGCTAACTAGTTCACGCCAGTCAAATTCCGAAGGCCGCAATCCAGAAGTACGCCAGGCAGATTTCCGTGCCGAGCTAGCGACGGGGCTTTGCCACTCAGCCGACCCGTGGGCCCATGGCCGCACTCAAGCTTCAATTAATGAGCTAAGTATTCTGATTGATTAGCGATAGCTAATTGTGTTTATGCTTAACTAGTACCAATCCGTACGCTACTAAATTAACCTGAGTTTCCCTTAATTTAACTCAGAGAATATAATAATGATTAGGTTTACCGCTCGCCTTAATCCGTAATGCCATTCGTTAGACTCGTGTCAATCATTGTAATCATACAATCAAATCATAATAATCTGTCACTGATTTAATTGACCATATGTGGGGTCAATATTGTGTACAGCGGAGTGTTGATTAAAGGCCCAGTATAATTGGATGTTTGCTTATTATTTTAGCCTACCTATTTTATACTTGATTAGTGTTTTATACAATTGTTTGCCCTTATGCCATCCTGAACGATAATGTTTATTCTAGTCAAATGGTCACTGGAATAGAACATTACAATGGAGTCATAAGTGTGATTCAATTCTCCCAACTACCCCGAAAAGAAAAAATAATACTAATAATTTAAGAGCATTCAGTTGTATTTTATAGAAAGTATTGCCATTTTCCGCACTTTACAGTCCTTAAAAAGCTCAAATTTAGTGTTAAAATCCGGGTCTGATTTTTTTTTACCCCAATAGTCAACAACGATAGTTGATTTGTTTGTAAACAGAATTTTAACAGTCAAAAGTACGGGAAAATTTGGTAGCCTATTTACGAAAATAGTGCTGGTTAAGCTTTGTTGAAAAAATAACATTGTTGATTTTGCTTGTATCTTGCAAAGGTTTATAGAAATGGTCGATTGACATGTTCAATGCTATGAAATATGTTCAAGTGTATTATCTTGTGTGCATTTAAAGTGTATTTGCTATGAATTTTCCACAATAAGAGGAAATTTTGGTTAAATTAGGGTTAAACTTATAGGCCTAAATTTAGTTCAATGCATTTGGTTTATTAGTCACTACAGTGCTAATTTTGTGTGAAATTGATCGTGATTGGTCTTAAAATAACCACCGTCAAATTATTGCCGACTTCACGTGTTAAAATTTGGGAAAATTTCCTTAATTTCCATTTTAAAGGGAAAAAATCATCATTTTGGTGCAAATTTGTAGAAAATTTTACAAAAATTTTCAAAGTGCTTAAAACTTAAGACTTGTGCTACAAATTAAGTTTAAATCCACCTTAAGCTTAAATATTTGCTTAAAATATAGTTAAATGTAGCAAAATCTAGTTAAACAATGCCTAGAACTAGAAGTAATCGTGCTAGAGGCACAGTTCAAGTCTCTTCGAGAGGCAGACAAATTAGAAGGCCAGTAAATCGCCAAGATTTTGTGGAATTCACAGACGCTTCAGTCAGTACTAATAATTTAGACAATACGAATACTACTCAAAATGAATCGGATACAGAATCAGAGTATTCTGACACCATCGACGAGATCGATGATGCAGTAAATTTGCCTCCTCCCAAACGAGTTCAATCTCGCTCAGTTAATCGCTCAGCTCAAAATAAGGGTAAAAATAAAGATTGAACTAGATCTAGATCGCCACATAATAAACGTGCAAACCAAGTACCTTTAAATTCCCAAGTACCACGTAGCACTCAGGTACAATTAAATAATCAGGTGTACGCTAACCAAAATGCGCCATCCAGTCATAATTTGCCACAAAATGGAAATGTTTCACTAAATCATAGTGTACCGTTGAATCAAACTACGCCGTTAACCCAAACAGTGCCGTTAAATTTAGTAACGCCACAGCATAATCGGGTAACACCAAACTTAACACCAACTATGCTACCTTGCAAATGCAAAAAGCGCTCAAACGCCGCTTAATATTCAAGTGCCTATAAATTCGCAAATGCCGAATCTTTCCCATGTTCCTATTACTCCAAACGTAGTAATAAATTCCCGAATTTCAGATGGTAATCAAACTCCACTAAATTTAACTCCTAATCATAGTAGCGGACGACAGGGTGATTCAATGGATGATTCACGTCTTCAAAAGATTTTAGATCATACTTTAGCAGTATGTTTGCAATCAAACAGTGATAATCTTAAGGCAGTAACTGATAATCATTTAGAAGTGTTAAAAACTATTCAAACTAGAGATTCACAAACTAAATCTAGACTTTGGGCCGAATTACGAGCAGCCAAAAAGGCTATCCTTCCTTTTGCAGGGGATGACTCATTAGACATTTTCGCTTTTGCATTAATGGTCGAAAATTTGCGAACATTAGATCCTTCACTACAAGATTCAGAACTAATTTCAGCTGCATGTAGTAAATGTACAGGTCCAGTTGCAATTTATTTAGCCATGAATCCGCATATAGCCACTTCCCGAAATTGGGACAGCTTTAAAGAAATTTTAGTCGATAGATTTGGTTGCGGAGGTGAAATCGTCACTAAGGGTCGACCGATTGATCGGCATCGGCATCTCCATCGGCGCCGCGAGCAATCGGCATCGGCGAGCAATCGGCTTGCCGATGTATTGCCTCCTATAAATCGGCATTTACATCGGCCGCAACAAATATGAAGGAAAAAAACATCGGCATCGGCTGGCCAAACGAACTGTCTGCCGATGGAATACCGATTGTTGTTATTTAGTATTTGAAACAAAACGAATTCCGTAGGCGCGCGGTCAACAACAAGCGGCGATCGCTTCCGTGAAATAGGCCTAATTTGTGCGACTCTGTTTGCATGGGATCGTGTAACTCACGGTCACGGTACAAACAACAAAATCCTCAGTAGCCGAAACATAGTTTAACGTTTTAATTGCAATGTTAATCCCTATACTATTGTATTTAGCTTTTAACGTAACCATTAACGATTTAATTTCAAACGAAAATGTTTGCCAGCCAGCGGTAGCCAAAACGCAACGTTTTGAGGCAAAAATGTACGTCTGGTGCTGACGATCTGTGGAATTAAAGCCACAAACGTGACCTTTGCACTTTAGGTGGTAAGTGTTCCTCAGTAAATATCGAATTTGTGAAGTTGTTCACAGCCTCAGATCGCAGATTGGCTGTTGTTTAAATATCGTTTTCCTGTCTTTCCGACAGCCACTTGCTGGAGCGTTATGGGGCTTTGGCATATATTTAGCTCATTCAAAAACAAACAAATGCAATAAAAAACTGAATTCCTGACTATTTCAATCTTTGAAATAGTCAGCATTTCAGTTTTTTAATGCATTTGTTTAATAATAAATTTATTTTACCCCTACAATAAAATATATTTGCATTTTTTTGCTAAAAAAATATTTCGGAAAAATTTTTTTCGTTCGTTCTTTTTGAGCGTCTACACGTACACGTGCTTCCGTGACATGTTTTAACTTACAACAAATTAAATGTATGTTGTTAGCTTTATGCCATAATTTATTTATTTATTTATTTTTAAATTAATTTCTTTGAGCCTTAAAAGAAAATTAAAATTAAAAGAAAAAAAAGTTTTTTTCAAAATTTTGTTCTAGCATCGTTAAGTAAGCCCTCAATGTGTAAGTTATTCTGGAGCAGCTGTTTGTAGAGATGATTGTAATGCTGTAACTGGTTACTTTTTTATTTTTCAAATAAAATACGAAAATTTGTTAAGTTTCTGTTTAAAGAAAATATCGGCAATCGCCAATCGGCATCGGCCGATTGGTTAAGTCATGAAATTGGGAAATGTCGGCATCGGCCAGTCAGGAAGGTTAATAAATCGGCACAAAATCGGCATCGGCTAATTAATAAGATTTAAAAATCGGCGTAAAATCGGCATCGGTCAATCGGCAAAATTTTGCCATCGGTCGACCCTTAATCGTCACACCTACGTCGTTCCACACGGCGCGACTCAAGCAGGGAGAAACTATCGAACTTTTCGCTGCCAGGCTAGAGAAAATGGCTTCACAACTTTGGAGAGTTAAACCTTCCGATTCGGACGCACAACGAGCTTTTAAAAGCTAGCTAAGGATGTTGGTATGCGTTCAGTATTTTTACACGCCATGCCACGGGAAATTGAAACTCATGTAACATCGCAAATGCATACTACATTCAGGGATACGTATAATTCAGCCATTTATAAACGTTCAGTTTTAGCTGGATACCAAGGCGATGAAAATAATCATAACTCAGATAAATCAAGCACTAAACAACTTTCTAATGCGGAAGTTAACAATTTAGCTTTCGGCACAATGCTAGATAAAATGAATTCTTTAGAGAAAGGCATAACTAAGCTTAGCAATGCTAAACCTAAAAATGTTGAAGCTAAAGTTAGCGCAGTTAACACTAACATAAATCAAGGTAAAATCTGCCACCGTTGTTCAGCCCCAGGGCATATAAAACGAGAATGTCGTACAAAAGACGAAAACTTACATACAGTACGACAACGTTAGAACAAATTTAAACAAGAAGGAGGATTTCCAACAAATAAGTTTAACAACAGAAACGGTCGCGGAGGTAACCGTTACAGGGGAAATAACCGTGGTAAACGCGGAAATTATTTTTCTGGTTTTGAAAATAGGGATTCTATTCAGTTCAACAGAAAAAATAACCCATATGCATTCCAAACTAACGCTAGCAATAACAGTAACAATGGTTACAATAATGGGCAACAGAATCAAAATTCCAGTAATAATAATAATTACGGGAGGAACCAAAACCAAAATAGAAATCAAAATCAAAATCAGAACCAAAATCAGCAAAGGCAAAATAACAACAGCCAAAACCGCGTTCCACAACACGCTACAGACGTACATGAACCCAATGACTCGTGTCAAAGTAGTTGCAATTCAAAAAACGAGCTAGTAGTCTGAATATGAACAGGGATTCAGAACTGAATTTAAATCAGTCGGAACAGAGCAGTAATGACGATCAAAATCCACACGTCAGCTCAGTTCAAGCTCAAACTCCTGTTAACCAAACAAATGAGATAAATAATACTCATTCTTTAAACGTAAAATGCGTTTCATTATTTTCAGAAGAAGTTGCAAATAAATTAATGCTAGATTTATATTCAAACGTCGAATGGCACCAGCAAAAACTTGCTTTGCCAGATCGCACGCTAGCACTACCACGTTTAGCGTCATATTTTGGCAAAATTCCATCAAAATATGTAGCAAGGGCTATAGAGAGTAACAAAAATCTCGTAAATGAATTTACAAATGCTTTAAACGCAGTTAACGATAAATATGGTTTAACTTGTGATTCTGTAGTGGTAACTCTGTTCAAGGATGGTTTAGATTCTACAAATTTTCGTTCTGAATTAAACCCAGTTGATACAAAAAAGCCGATAGTTATTGCTTTATTAGGCCACGAACGCACAGTTCAGTTTAAACATACAGATGATTCATTTTATAAAGACGGAGTTAACATGCCTTCAAGCACATCTATTGGTATTTCACCGACAACGCAGAAAGATTGGAAAATTAGAATTCCAACAGTTGTAGGAACGTTCGAACCTACAATCTGCTTAACGTTTTGGGACAGCAAGAATGTTGCCGACCCAAATGCGTCACCAGCGAAACACTCATCGTTGGGAGAGCGAGGAAACTTGCTCACGAGCATTTCCGCTCAACCATGCAACAGGTGGTACAAGCTGCACCATCTAGCGTCAGAAGTTGATACTAGCCTCGAGTCGGAGCAGCAACGAGAAGCATCGCTCGACTCGGAGCAAACAGCGCCTAACGCTGATAACGTTCAAGTAAACACAGTTTTAAATAAAACTAAGGTTAAATATTCACGTCCACACTTAGTGTTTGACGTTGGTAATAGGCCAGAAATCTGTTTATTAGACACAGGTTCTTCACTTTCGTTAATTACGAACACAGCAGCACAACGCATGCTTAATGATTTTAGAGTTAAATGCCATTTAATTCCGATGACCACACCAGTCAACTTGGTTGGGGTCGGAAATCGTCAGATTAAAACTGATAGGAAAATAGTAACAACTATAGAAAAGTGTGAAATTTCTAGAAATCAAGAGTTTATTATCGTTCCTGATGGTTCATTTGGTAACATTTCAGTACTATTAGGATACGATTTCATGTCAAATAAATCAGATTCGTTAGCATTAAATTGCCCAGATAACGTCTTAACTATAGGCGATTTAAAATTTCAAATGTCATCTACACCAGCATTAGCTCATGTAGCCTATAACCAAAATAAGGAAATATTAAACAGGGAATTTTATAAACCCAATCACATTTACGTAGCGACACTTAACGTAGCTACAGATGTAGAAACCGATGATAATCCTAAATCTACATGGAATTGTACCCCTAAACAACATTTAATAGATATTACTGTATCTTTGTTAAGAAGCGAAATAATTCCAGCAAATTGTGAGAGTAGGATAACGGGAAGTTTACATTTTCCATATCCAGAAATACAGACAGGAGTATTCCAACCTGAAAACGGCGAACTTCCTGTACATCTCGCTCACAGTCTTGTTAACACAACTCCCACAGGTATTATTCCAGTTATGTGTATAAATCTTAATGGATTTGACGTGGAACTAAAGGCGGGTTCTATCCTAGGTACGTACACGACAGCTATTATCGAGTACGAGGTTGACGCTTCTTTAGCCTCGTCAAATTCAAATTTGCCCACCTCAAGTCCCATTGAGAAATCTCAAACCGCAAGTTCCATCGAGGTATCTCAAAACTCAAGTCCCATCGAGACTTCTCAAAATCAATCCAAACCGAGTGAAAGCTCATCGGAAGTGCCAGTTAGTAGCCTAACTGACACTCCCAAACCAAAATCCAAGGCAGAACTCGATGCGGAATGGGAAATTTTGAAACATAAATTCACGTTTCCAGATTTAAACAGGGAGGAAACGGGAGAATTTCTAGATATGCTTAAAATCCATCAAGATTCGTTTTCTAAGAACGATTTTGACTTAGGATGTTATGAAGGGTACGAAGTTTCTATAGATACTGGCGAGTCACAACCAGTAAGTTCTAAAATGTACCGAGTTCCATTCCACCAACGTGAATTATTGGATAAATATGTTGACGAAATACAGAGAGTAGGAATAATTCAAGAAGGAAAATCAGGATGGTTATCTCCTTGTCTAATGATAAAGAGAAGGCCAACTGGTTATCGCGTAGTCGTTGACTTACGCGGTTTGAATTCTGTCGTTGAAAGTGTAAGTGTTCCAATACCTACTGTGACAGAAACCATGGCCGACCTTAGCGGAGCTAAATATTTTACACGCTTAGATTTTAAGTTTTGATTTTATCAACTTAAACTAGCGGAATCTGCTAAACCTAAGACGTGCTTCTCTGCTAATTCTAAGACCTATTTCTTCAACCGGCTCCCAATGGGTCTTAAAACTGCGCCTGCGTACTTTCAATTTTGTGCACAACAAATATTTGCAGACGTGCTAGGAGCCTATTGTACCGTCTATCTTGACGATTGTCTTCTGAGTAGTCCAGATGTTAAAACTCACATCAGTCATGTGAATCGAGCTCTAGAACTAGTCGCTCGTTCAGGACTGAAACTCAGCGTTGAAAAGTGCGAATTTGCACGCAAAAAGGTTAAATTCCTAGGCTTTATGCTAGATGAAAACGGGATACAACCCGATAGCGATAAAACAAAGGCTATGCAACATTATCCTACGCCTAAGACACCTAAGCAAGTCCGTTCATTCTTAGGTATGGTAAATTTCTATAGGCGACACATTCCTTCATTCGCCGAAATGTCACAGATTCTATCCAGATTAACACGGAAAAACTGTAAATTTCTGTGGGGCGAAGATGAAGAAAGAGCATTTCAAGAACTATGATAAAAGCTGCAACGCTTAAGCACCCAGATTTTTCTAAACCCTTTTTTCTTGAAACCGACGCCAGTGGAGTAGCGATCGGAGGTTGTTTAAGTCAATATCACGGAGGTATAAACTATCCGTTAGCCTACACTTCCTGAACCCTCACTGAGGCGGAACGGAAGGAAACGACCACTACAAATGAAATTCTAGCGATTATACATTGTATAGATTCATTTCGCTGCTATTTACTTGGTAAGATGTTTTTCGTAACGACTGATCATTTTAGCAATTTGCTATCTTTATTGTGCCTCCACCCTCCCCCCCAAATTAGAAAGAATCTTACTTCAACTCAGGGAATATGAATTCATCTTACGTCACAAGTCGGGCCGACTTCTAGCGGTTTCCGACGCGCTATCTCGTATAGAGATACCAGTCGCTGTGTTGGGCAGTCAGTTTCCTGACTGGACGCGACAACACCTAGCGGTGGAGCAACGAAACGATCCATTCTTAGGCCAAATAATTAAACGACTAAAAGATCTGATCGACGCTCATAACAAGCGAAACATCTTTTATAAAGATTATGACGGAATTCTATACAGAATTCGACTAGCGGACCCAAACAAAGGTCGTATGCACAATCTAGCACAGATGTGTTTACCGAAATCTCTACGGACATATTGTATCCAGGATTACCATTCCACACCTGGCGCCGGACATCGCGGAGCCACAAAAAACTAGAGAATTAATAGAGCTATATTTCTATTGGCCTAAAATGATGGACGATATTGCACATTACGTTAAAACTTGTCAAATATGTCAAGCTTACGTTAGACCTAACAAGCCACTAAAGGCTAAGCTGAGAGCCTATCAACCCCTACAGAGACCGGGTCATTCATGGAGCTTGGATCTCGCTGGACCCTTGAATAAAAGCGTTCCCGGGAACGTCTACATAATGACGTTAATTGACGACTTCAGTCGTTACGTAATTGCAGTCGGTATTCCCGATAAGAAAGCAGAAACGATAGCCAATAAGTTGTTTTCTCACCTCATAGCTAGATTTGGAGCACCAGTGCAACTGCGTGGAGACAACGGGAGTGAGATAAACAACGCTATTGTGGCAAGATTGTCAAATTTGTTCAATATTAAACAGATAAATTTCACTCCTAACACATCGTGGGTAGGAGGAACGGTAGAAGCCGCAAATAAGAGAATAGAGACAGTATTGCGTAAAATTTCTGCAAGTTGTCCAGAAAATTGGTGCGAGTATTTACAATTAGTAACTATAGCGCTAAATGCGTGCCCTAATTCAACTACGTTAATTAGCTCACACTATTTACATCATGGTTCAGAATTTAGATTGCCTAGTGCATTAGCTTTCAAACCACCACGAATCTGCTATGATAGTGATGACACTATAGTACGTCTAGAGAGTAGACTACAAGCAGCATTCGAAGTCGCTCGTGCGCATACTTGGAAAGCAGTTAAGAGACAGCAAAACTTTTATGATCGCACAGCACGTCCGTACCGTTATATGGTCGACGATTACGTATTATTGCGCGACTTTTTACCAATTAAACAAATTTCTCAGAAATTATTACGAGCATGGACGGGACCGTTCAGAGTAATGGAATTTGTTAATGATGTTATCGTTAGTATTGTACATTTTCTAGATCCATTAAAAGTCGTTCGCGCACATGTGAACAATCTAAGACCATGGTTCCTAAGAACAAATAACCAACCTGTTCCTTTTAACGGACCTACCGATTTGGATTTATCAGAAAAGCTTAACGGTACCTTGACGGAAGCTGAAATAAAATTACAACAGTACATAGCAAAACTTTTGGAAGATCCGACAGACCATTTATCGGAGATTCAACCACCAACGTTTACGCCTTCCGAGCCGGACGATGCAGCTAGCGATTCAGAAACGAGCCTAACCAAGAAACGCAAACGCGTTGAGCCAAAATCGGCCGCTTATTTACAAAATAAATATCGTAAAATAGATTACGAACTAAATAAACAAAGAATGCTTGGTTCTACGCATGGTTATAATACCCGTAGCAGTACAACTACCCCAGAAATCAGGCTGCGTCGGCAGTTGGAAGAGGCAAACGTTGAGGATGAGTAATTCTTTGCAAATCCAACGGAGAACAAAGAAAACATGGCGTCACCGTGAAGGAGCGTTCACGCGCTCTGCACGCGGGGACCCTAGTGAGAAAAAAGGTAGTTCCTTTCCGAAACCAACGCATGATTGCTAGACCAGTTACCTACGCAGTTTCGATTCTCACAGTGCATGATACTGAACACGTTTACATCGTATAAATACATGAAAATAGCTAAGTCTATTAGGTTTCAGGATGTAATGTAAAATAACTTTTGAGACGGAAACTCGTAGACTATTTAAGAAATTATTATCATTTATAAAATACGAAAAACATATGTACAAACATTAAAATACAAAAAAAAAAATAAGTATACGTAAACACGTATAAACAAAACATAACACACGAAACATAAATATTTACAACAGGATATAAGATGAACGTAAAAGTAATTATAAAAACATAGCAAACCATAGAAAATAATTAACATAAGGTTAATTGAAATAAAAATATGTACAAACATGTAATACGGATTTTGCATTAAGACATGGAAAAGCATAATAAAAAATGTACAACCATGCCGTAACCATAAGTTACAGTAGAATGAAAATTTGAAATAAAATTTAGCAAACAGAGAAAATTGAAATTATTTAAATGGTCGAAATTTAAGAAAATTGAATTTAGTAATTTTGACTAGAAATTGTAGTTGAAGAAAAGTATTAGTAACCGAAAAACAAATTTGACGTTAACTAAAATCTTTACGGCAAGTCACGGTTACGAACATTAAAATTAAAAAATGTTGCAAAACAAATTAGAAATCGAAATAAATATGTACAACACATGGACAACACCAGGATTGTAGTATATAAATGAAATAACATTGCAACATAAATAGAAAAATATATATAATAAATCAAGACATAAAAAATGAAACATTGAACACTGACTATGTACAAAACATGAAATAAAACACCTCCTGAAATGAAAGGATCGAAATTAGTACATACAAAAATATTGTATGATCACAGATTTAAGAAGTATGAATTTAATATTCGGTCAGGATAAAATGCGTAAGAAACATTACGAACAGGGAAATTTAATTTTGACTAAATTTAAGATTTCATGTAGAAAGTTAAGAAATTAATAAGAAATTTAATTTTGAAAAACTTTCAGAGATCTATGATCATATAAAACGTGACATTTCCCTTCACAATACCAAATAAAATATAAAGAAAAAATAAATAAAATAATTAAGTATACACAATATATACATCCCTGAATTCAGGGCGGGCAACGTCGTGCTCGACTACGCCGCTTACAAGGTAGCGGGCAGTCGAGACACGGCAACGGCGTTACTCATCGCCGCTGTCACTTTCTGGATCATCTAAATAAAGAAAGTTGAACGACAAAGATTAAAATCTAATTATGAATGCATGTGAAATTTACATGTAAATAGGTTCAATGTAAGTATACATTTTCGCATACTTTAAATTCTCTCACGTTCATAAGAACAATATGGAGGGAAATCACTGTAAAATGGTATACGGGAATAGAATGTTCAAGCATTTGAATACAACCGGAACATGTTCCTTCCCGACATAAATTGTTATAACAGCATGATAACTTCGTGAGTGATACTACCCCCCCACCCCCCCGTCAACAGATTTTCATACTTAATCCAAATTAAGAATAAAAGAACAGAATATCAAATTTCTTAAGACTATAAGTTACTACCTTTCCTTAAAATCATCATTTAGAATTCGAACGCGCAGCGGAAATTTAATTTTCCTACGCACAGAGAGCCTAATCTACTTTAGCGCTTAGTTCGCGCTGCCGCGCTCATTGCGGCTAAAGGTTCAAAACCAAGGATTTCGTAACCATACATTCCCAATATTTTACCGGATGATCACCGGACATTCAAAGTTAATGTTTTATGTCATTTTAACTTATACGTACTATGCAAACTTGTACGGTAAACAAATTTTATTAAGATTTAAAACACCCCCCCCCCACAACCCCCCCCCCCCCCTACTGAATATTTTCAGTACTTGCACTTCACTCACACTCTAATTATTCTAGATTACTATGTTATTCTTGAAACGGAAACGGTGCCACATAAATAAATAATAGGCTATATAGGAGTCCAGTTTCATAAAATTAGTTCGGACTACCTAGCCACAGTGAAGTTATTATACAAATAATAACGACAACACCACATGGCACGGATTCACTTAAACGAATAAAGGATACGAACAGCATTAAGGACATTCATTTCTTAAATCTAAGAAAAAAAAAATGAAGGTCCTAAGCAGATGCTACTCTAATTATTTTAAGGCATACAATTATCTACCTATTATGAAACAGAAGTTGAACGAACTGTTCATAGCTATGCTATACGGTTTAAATTTACATCCATAAGGACATGAATTATAAAATTAAAATTATTACTAATAAGTAAGCAATATTTGCATTTTACATCCATAAGGAAATGGATCATGAAACGAAAATTGCAGTTTCATTAATTTTAAAGCCAGTTCTTAGAAATTCCTATTTCAGTGCTTTAAATGGATTAGCACCACGTTGTTAACAAAAACAACATACAAATAAATAGAAATTGATTTCATACCATTTCATGAAAGTGTAACTTACCTAAAGGCCTACAATTCATAGTGCCTATACCAAGTAAACTTGAAAATAAGCATTTTAAAGTAACTCAGTATTACTTTTAAGAACCATTGAATTAAATTGAAATTAAAACACTTTTGAAAAAAAAAGTACTTGTCAAAAAACGACATATTTTCTTGCTCAAGAAGCAATAATGTATTCTTAAATGCATATATCGCATTAGATTTTTTTTAAGACTCATTACAGTCTATAATTAAGCTTAAATCGCATATTATTGCGATAAAGATTTAAATAAGCTTCTGGAAGTTGTTTAACAGGAAATATTTTGCATAAACAAATTTGATACTATCATTTCCACTTCCAGTAAATCAAACGTAATATTTATTAACCAACATGTGAATAAAAGTTAAATTTAACATCATATGATGAAAGTTGATTAAGATAATAAATAAGTAAATTTCTTATCATATTGTCCGTTATGACATCATCTCGACAAAGGCCAGGGCGACGACACTGTTGAACACCGCTGCCGGATGCTCCCGCATCGGAGACGAGAGGGACGTCCGGATCTTGTACGTGTCCGATGCGGATAAGGTCCGGGAGCGGCGGCAGACCTTCCGGCAGATAGTCTTGCAACATTGCAGAAATGTCGTCCAAGCGTCCTTCAGCTGCGGACACGTCTCCCATCTGACGGGCGGCGGTGTTAAATTGGGCTATTGCCCGGTGCAAATTCAATTGCATGAAGAAAATGTTTTCCGCATTTACCGCCCGCCAGAGAAAGGTAGAAAATTCTTCCGTATCCCGTGGAAACGGAGGATACGTTAAATACCGTTACACTGCCGGGCAGTTAAAGGGCTACACTGGAGGAAATGTGCGCTTAAACGAAATTGCTGGGCGAAAGATGACTCCTCCGGAGGGGCGCCGCCAACTAAAACATTTTGCCCCGGGTTCTCGAGGATAACTTCCAAGAAGAATAACCGGAGCACATAGTCTAAGGGGTCCTCGTCGGGCAACACCGGCGAAAACGGCACCTCTTCAACGGAGCGGTGTGGACATTCGTCAAATAATGACGGAACCCTTTCACAGTAAAGGTAATGGTCCAGGCATACGGAAAATAGAAGCAGGTTAAGCGACAAAACCCGCAAGAAGTCCTTAACGTGCCGCGATAAATTGCCGGCTGCACTCCGTTCCTCTTTGGGCACTGTTCGCCGCTTCTTCTGTGGGGGATCCATGCTGATAAGTTTGGGGAGCGAAAAATGAGAAGAACAGTCGGATGGAAGTACACAACTTCATGTGCGGGAAAAATCCCCGAATTTTCCCAGGTACGAAATATTGTGACCCAAAAACGAACATTGGCAAAACCAATGGGTGCAAAGTTCAGGCTTGACGTCACGAAAAAGGGGCCGTCTCTTTTCCTAGGGACCTAGCTCACCCCCTCTGCTCATATAGTGACCATCAGCTATTGTTTACATGGCCTCGACCAGGCCGCATTTTGAGGTCAGATCAAGCCAGCATGGCCCAGAGCCGTACCCCAACCCTTTCAACCCACCGACCACTTTCGTTTATTGCCCACCCCCCTTCCCTCAGCAGAGAGAGTGATTAGGCTCAAGGGCAAGCATCAGCAAGTGAAAGGGATGGTCAAAATAGGTCAAGACGACTCACCCCTGACCATGGCAACAGTTGCTACCCACCCAAGATGCTAAATTTAGCGAACTCACCCTATAGTGGGAAAATACAGAATTTCTTTGAATCAAGAAAAGAAAATTCTGAAACATTGTTCTATGAAATAAAATCATTTAATTCATGTGTAAGGTCGCAGAAACATATACGAAAGTGTAAATAATTGTGACATGCTTTCAGATAAAACTAAAATATGTGTGAATGTAACATAACTGATGTAGTCCAAATTCATGTATTTTCAGAAAAAATTGTGCAACATACAGTGAATTGTGGTAAAGTGTCAGGATGGCAGAAAAATGGAGAAAAGAGGCTGAATCATAGAACAGGGATCATTCCATCATGATCAAGGATTAATGAATAAGGAGATAAGTGATTCTTAGCCTTGTGGTGAAAACATCTGTGTAAATCATACACCCCACCCCTCCTTGCCACGACACTTATAAATTAATGACACTTGCTATGCAATCTTAAAACTGTGAAATTTCTTAAGTTAATGGGGAAATACATATTAACTTATTACTTGGGAAAACATTCCTTTTACTCATTGTAAAACGCAGTTAATTTGGGAAAACATTCCTTTTACTCATTGTAAAACTCAGTTAATTTGGGAAAACATTCCTGATGCTCATCGCAAAACTTATCAATTCATAGAAAATCGCACTGCTATTACCTATGGTGAGGCTTCTTACTTTGGAAAATATTCCTGTTACCCATGGTAAAATTATTAATTTGGGAAAACATTCCTTTTTACAAATTGTAAAGTTGCTAACGTGTAATCACACTGCTGCTACCTATGGTACAGCGCAATTAACGTTAATTACGTAATATGATTCGCTATGTGAATCCAACTTGATTAGGGGTGAGGTACGCTTAAGATCTGGAACCCAGACGTAACTTCAAATTGACGGTTACACTAAGTTCGAAGTACCTCACATGTAAGTTCCTAAGGAACAGATTACACACGTTTATCCAGGTCGTAGTGAACACCTTGAAAGATCTACCGCATGCTGGAAGCTACTGTTTCCTGGTTGGCAACAACCGCATGTGAACTTAGTGTTGTAAGTGCAGTCTTATAACCTAGCAAACCAGTGATGGAGTCTGGCCAACTCGTATTATTGATTTGCCCAGGGTAACTAGTGCTGTAGTTACACCGTCACTCAGTGACGTGGAAGTCCGACGGAATCCGTCCCATTAATTGAAAAAAAAAATGTAGTTGTTTTGACTTCCGGTGCTAGTCAACTTATAAGCGATGCAACATCGCTCTGAACAAGATATTCAAAATTAAAGTAAGCAGGCATATGCTAAGTTAAACAGTTTGCTATGCAACGCTTAGTGACCGCTGATTTTACGGAAGCATGCATTAATCTAAGTTAAACAGTTTGCCATGCAACGCTTAGGTTCTCGGGAAAATTTTTACGGATGCCGCGTAACTTCTAAGTTAAACAGCTTGCGTTCGCAACGCTTAGATTCCGTATGTTACGGATGCCGTGCTATTTCTAAGTTAAACAGTTTGTAGATACAACACTTAGATACCGGGATAAAATTTTCCGCATGTCATGCATATTCTAAGTTAAACAGCTTGCCATGTAACGCTTAGATACCGGGAATTTCACGGGTGCCTTGCATTTTCTAAAATAAACAGTTTGCAATTCGCAATGCTTAGATGCGACACTGCCGTGCTCCGGCAGATTAGTGCAAACCCGAATTAGAATAAAATATATAATACAGCGGCATAAAGGAAAAGAAAAAAAAAAAGATGCGTTATATGATTGCTGCAATTCGATATAAAATTTAAATCATAGGTTTCTGGAATTTTGGAATTCCAGTCTTCTAAATACGCCTGTGCTCTGGTCGCTTACGTTCAGAAGGACCAGTGCAGGTAGCACATGGCATAAAGCAGTTCTTTTCCAGGTAAAAGAGCTCGTTTTCAAGGTAATTACCTTACAGACAAATCACTCTATAACAAGCACTCTAGTAACGAATACGAGTCGCTAGAGCATCGCACGACAGTAGGGTCGAGAATTGTACAGATCACAATTCTGGCGGTATAACATATTTATTGTGAGGCAACGCAATAATTTCTTAAAATTCATGTTTGCTGGCGGAACCTTACTGTTAGGTTCAACCTGATCATGTAGTCAAAACGGGTTGACACACATATACATGAACAAGGTTCTTAAAATGCCATGATAGACGGCTTTCCGTATTGGTCGGTTTGAACTGTCACTTGGTAGTCAAAAGGGAAAACAGACAAACATGAATACACACGTTTCTTAATAAGCTACGATTGACGGCTTTACCCCGGGTAAGTCTAAACTGTCTCGTAGTAGTCAAAATGGGTGAAACAAATACAAATAAAACACATAATATATTGTACACGCCACATCAACCAAACCGCATATATGAATGAGTTGCAGTACTCGCTATGCTGTTTCGAATAAATGAAACATAGACTCAAATGCAGACACTAACAGAATACCACCTAAACGTGGAGTATGTGAAAATAATTTAAATATTAAGTACGCAATAAGCATACAATCGTGGAAATTTTCATTGGGAACAACAGTAAATGACACTTACATTAAGGGGTTAAGCGAATACGACTTAACGGAGTAATAAAACAGGTATCCTGTCCCCCTCCCTTGTTCAAATGCTTATTTTGTTACTATGTAGCATGAAAATATTACTAAATAAGTAAAAAGCATGATGAAACCGATTTGATAACTTGGTCGCCAGTTTGAGTCCCAATACGAGACCAAACAAGTGATACATTCAGAAACATACAAGTTTCTGGGCGACTCATGTATGTAGCATGCATATGATATTTTATTATTTATGAAAACTGTGTATTCCGATGAAATCTCGTTGCTATTGGTACTACAGGAAATATATTTAAATTTGACAATGTCAAATAGTACTGTTCGAATCGAATCATGGATATTCCATATTTTATTAATTATTTATTTGCCCAAGGGAGCAAATCAAAGTCACGTTTGGCTATAAAAAGTGGCTTTTCTTCCAAAGGTGAAGAGGCAAGAAACGAGATTTCAAAGGGAGAATGTTGAAAGTTGATAAAGCATAGCTAGTAATGCTTGTGTTTTCTTTTACTCCCCCAGCTAGAGCAGAAAAGTAGGCCAAATGGTTGGCAACGTAATTACCGAGGGTAGAGAAAACCCACTCAGCCTTGAACGACCTTGGCCGGACCAGTGGCCAACTCGAGGTCAAAAGTAGAGCACAACACGATATGGGAAAGTGCCACGCCTCCCTCGTCGAAAGCGAGAGGGTAAACAAACCCATGTGGCCAGCCCAAGGAAAACGAAATATCATTTATTTCAGATCAACAGCAACAAAGTTGATTTTATAAAATATTGAGTTCAGTCACATGGAGAATGCGCTCTCGAGTCTTGCATGCACTTAAGCCATACAATATTTTATTCCAAAATTCCACCCAGACTAGTATTGCTTAATTAATATAGCAATTTAATCTTGCTGTACATAATTATTGCCCTGATTTCTGTGAAGATTGTTTTTTTACCTCAAAGAAAGGTTCGTTTTTCCTAGTCACACGGCAATTAACTTTGGGCCGCCGGTGAATGCGAAATTTTTGCTTAATTATGTAAAGCAGTTTCTGTTATAAATGTACTGTGTTTGGAAGCTAAAATAAGGAACCACTAAAAAGGTACCATGATTTTAGAATGAACAGGGATTATGTAGGGAAATAATTAATGGCTTAATTAATATTCATAACAGAAACAATACAATTAATTAATTGAATGCATAACTGCATAATATCATACATTTATTAAATGCATCAGCCGAGTATTTATTCGGATAGATCAAAACGACTCCAGATAGCAATTATAATTGGGAGTCCTTCTTCAAAGACGACCGAGAGGCGGCAAGATCATTTGAGACTGAACAAGTGTAATTACACCTATTGTTAGAGTTTAAAAGATGGCATTACCAGCTGACATTATTTACGACAGTTTCGTAGAAGCTAAATGACTTTCTAGAAGTAGATTTAATTACGATAAGATCGTCGCTCATGATCGATCACTACGTGGAATAACAATAAGTCCCTCCCACACGGGATGGCGGCATATACCTTCAAAGTGCCGCGTACGGGGAACAATTAATGAACCCGAACGCAACAATAGAATGATTGACAGGCGGAGAGGTCCCAATTAATGATAAGGGCCCTAGCTGTCCAAATGTTACTATATTTAGCATTTCAATAATAAATCAATACTACAATGGATTGATCATGGCCGATAACGCCACAGTATTTAAGCTGAACCTCGGAATGCGTGATATCATCCGATCACCAGCAGCTTACCAGTCGCTAACTAGTTCACGCCAGTCAAATTCCGAAGGCCGCAATCCAGAAGTACGCCAGGCAGATTTCCGTGCCGAGCTAGCGACGGGGCTTTGCCACTCAGCCGACCCGTGGGCCCATGGCCGCACTCAAGCTTCAATTAATGAGCTAAGTATTCTGATTGATTAGCGATAGCTAATTGTGTTTATGCTTAACTAGTACCAATCCGTACGCTACTAAATTAACCCGAGTTTCCCTTAATTTAACTCAGAGAATATAATAATGATTAGGTTTACCGCTCGACTTAATCCGTAATGCCATTCGTTAGACTCGTGTCAATCATTGTAATCATACAATCAAATCATAATAATCTGTCACTGATTTAATTGACCATATGTGGGGTCAATATTGTGTACAGCGGAGTGTTGATTAAAGGCCCAGTATAATTGGATGTTTGCTTATTATTTTAGCCTACCTATTTTATACTTGATTAGTGTTTTATACAATTGTTTGCCCTTATGCCATCCTGAACGATAATGTTTATTCTAGTCAAATGGTCACTGGAATAGAATATTACAAAAAGCATTTCTAAGTGGGCGCCGGAGAGACGACAAAATGACCCAAGTTACATAAAAGCCCCATTTTTTAGCGTCATCTGAGAGTTTCCAACGGATTCCCAAAACCCGTGAGAATATTTTCCTAAAATGAACATGTCGCTATAAGCTTTATACTTCAATTTCAACCAATAACGTTACAGAACCACAGTCCTAACAAAGATAACCATACATGTTGAAAGCTGATTGGGTAAAACGTTCAAAATACGTATGTTGGAAGGATTCAACAAAATAGAGAACATATACGATCTTCATTTCTTCAACAGACTGGTTTATTTTCATTAGATTCTTGGATATATTGGCTCTCACGGGTTTTGAAAATACGTTCCGAAGGGTTCCACTGGTAGATTAAAAACATCTCGTGCGGGTACTAATCGTTCCTAACGGAGTGATTCAGTACCCTTACTAATAATCCAAAATCACGCAAACACGGCACACACGCACACCTCCCCCTAAGACAAGGCGTTGAAAAAATACGCGCCCGCACCCTCCCTTCCCCACAAAGTCCTCTCTCCCGACCCTTTTTTCCCGACCCGGCCCTCTTTCGAGACCCCCAGGCCCTTCTTCCTCCCTTCCCCGAGAGGGAAAAACCCGTTCGCCCCCTCCCCTCCCCTTCCCTTCCGAGCCGACCACGGCGCTCTTTCGAGGCCCCTCCAACCCGGCCCTCTTTCGAGACCCCACCCATGCCAAAACTCTGCGGAAAACGCGTTCCCGGCCCGATTCTGGCCGTCCCGGCGCTTTTTCGAGGCCCCCCTTAACCCTTCCCTCACTCACTAGTAACCAAGGGGTTACCGACTGGAAGGAAAGGGTTAAGTGTGACCTTTCGTGCCCTGCCCCCCTCGAACGCTATGCCCCACCCCCACCCCACCCACACGACACCCTCTTCCCCCTCCCCCCACCCTCCGCCCCCGCAGGGGGCCCCTAGGGGCTCCACCGCCCCCACCCATTAAAGTAACTAACGGGTTAAGCACTTCCAACCGCTATAACTCTTTACCTAATTAACTTAGAACAATAGACCCAACAACAATAACACCCCACACTCCCCCTACCAACCCCCCCCCCCCCACTCACTCCCCGGGGCCCAAATGGAGGGACCACTACTCACAGAGGTTGTTGGGGCCCTCATGAAGCACGTCACACTGGCTGGCATTGAACTTCATGCCTTTGTGCAGGGCCCAGTTGATAAGGTCACCTTGGATGATGGCATAATGTTCAGTGTGAGGAGTTTGCTCGTCATCGACGAAAAGACTGCATTGAGATTTAGCGAAGTCGGGGAGATCGTTGGTAAAAAGTAAGAAAATAGGGGGCCCAGAACTGTTCCCTGTGAAACAACGCTGAGGACAGGGTCCCAGTCTGACACACGGTTTTCATACAGCACTCACTCCTTGAGAAAACTTGTAAGCCAATGAAGCAGATCTCTAGTGATGCCATTGTTTTTAAGTTTTCTAAGAAGAAGACTGGAAAACAGTGGATATCAAAGAGAATCATGTCACAGGGGATATGGTTGTCATCAGCGTTGGACAAGTCGCAAAAGAACTCAAGGATGCAAACCACGTTGCCTCCTATGTTACTGTTGGATTCACAGCAATTGTAGAGTTGACTTTTCACAAGTTTTCCGAGCAGTGTGCCACCTGAGAAGTCAGGCTAATGGGGCGATAATTGTTTTACCTTTGGCAGCTGCCAGCCTTAAAGATGGTGATGATGTTGGCATTTTTCAAGTCATCATTAAAGTGGCACTATCACCGATTGAAATGCGAACGAAAATACCATGGCACGTCTAGCGGTAGTGATATTGTTAACCTTGGTAGCTTGTTCCCAGGTACTCGAGGACTTACCAAATTTTCACTCAATAATTAAGGAGATCGTGGCTTGTTTGTTTCATAAAAAAAAAATGCCGTTGTGCATTCCTTCGCTTGGTGCAAGCAAATGCTAGATAGTACTAGGTAGCACTAGATGTTGCCAGATTCTGCCTACTTTCAATCGATGACAGTGCCAATTTAAAAGACTTCTGGAAAACAATGGTAAGGGGTGTTGCAATAGTGGGGAGCAAGCTGTGAGCATGGTAGGGCGAATACCATCTGGACTAGGGGGTTTAAAGTGACACTATCACAGATTGAAAATCGTCCGAAAATATTTGACACCATCTAATTCCAGTGATATTGTTAACTTTTACAGCTTGCTCCCAGGTTCACAAGGACGTACCAATTTTCGTTCAATAGTAAGGAGGCTCGTGGCTTGTTTGAATCCCACAACTGACAGAGTTTCACATGGGACTTAAGAAAAAAATGGTAGGATGTCATAGCTACCGATAAAGGGTT